>JAVSBS010029467.1:11013-23820 GCA_033124195.1 Coracias cyanogaster | reverse complement strand
CCCGCCCGGGAACGCCCCGCGGGCCGGTTTGAGGAGCCCCAGGGGCCGCATCCGGCCCGCGGGCCCTAGTTTGAGGACCCCTGATCTAGATCCAACCCCTTTGCCATGGAGGGAGACACCTTCCACTAGACCAGGTTGCTCAAAGCCCCACCCAACCTGGCCTTGAACATTTTCAGGGATGAGGTAGAGATGTCTGACCTGGTAACTTTTTGAGACTTACCATAGGCCACCAAGAGTTCTCAGCCCTCTTTGTCCAGGAACTCCAATAAGAAGGACAAAATATGCACACCCTCTTTCTATAACAAGCCTACATGCTTCCACTCCAGGAAGACCAAGTAGGTAGAATTTAGGTATTTTTGTGCCTGTATCCTGAGTTTAATAGGGAGGGAAATACATGAGTACAGAAGCTGTCCAAGCACTCTAGGTAGTTGAAAAGTATTGGTTTGTTATAAGCTGTAAAGGTAACGTCTCAATTTTACAAGTAATGTTAATCAGGAAATCATTGGGGGAAATGGCTGAAGTGTCATTAAAAATCACTGAAGAATAAGCAGTTGACTTTGGTTTGCTGAAATCAATAAAAAGACCTCTAACTAACTATACAGATTTGACACAAACCTTTTCAATGGTTCCGAGCTGTGGCAAATAATTTGCGTCTTCCCAAAATGCAGAGGCACAGTGAGGACTTTTCTCAGATGCCACAGAGAAAAAGAATGGAAGTAAACAATAACATACACAGGGGACCAAGACCAACACAGGAGTTTAGTTCCAAAACTGATCCTGAAAATGTATTTTTTGGGGCTGCTACTGGACACTAAAGGTACCTAGATAAGATAGATGCTTTGACTTCCACAGTCAAACCTCACTGACAAACTCTTTAACCAAAGAAGTTCTGTTTCTGATCAGGTTTAGTGGCAGGACTGAGGGTTCAGATGCCCAGATCCCAAACCTCATCCTCCTCTGGACCTGTAGAGAAGGGGCTCTCCACTGTGGCCTGCCAGGTCACCAGTCTCTGAGCTGCTGCCAGAGCCTGTCCTGCTGCAGGACTAAAATCTGATGACAAAAGAGATGGAAAATAGCGGCTAGTTTCCTTTTTAGTATGTAGATTGTGTTTCCTGCATCATTTTTAAGTTCTAAGTAAATACAGCCTAATTAAGTGTTAGAGATGGTCCCTCTTATTTTTTTTTCCTTTTTTGAGAGAGGCATTTATCTTCACATGAGAATTCTGCACTTGAATGCAGAAATCACTTTCCTTATTGGACTTAACTAAGCTTTCAGTGTTTCATTTGGGCTTTTGCTTGCTTTTTTTCATCCAGCTTGTTTTCTGTTCTTTCTTTTCCTATCCACCAAATTTTCTGGGGGTGTTCATTGGCAGATGATTGAATATGAGCCAGCAGTGTGCCCAGGTAGCCAAGAAGGCCAACAGCATCCTAGCTTGTATCAGAAATAGTGCGGCCAGCAGGATCAGGGAAGTGACTGTCTCTCTATATTGGCACTGTTGAGGCTGCACCTGGAATACCATGTTCAGTTTTGGGTCCCTCACTGCAAGAAAGACATTGAGGTGCTAAAGTGTGTGCAAGGAGGGGTAACAAAGCTAGCGAAGGATCTAGAGATCAAGACTTATGAGCAGCAGCTGAGGGAACTGGGGTTGTTTAGCCTGGAAAAAAGCGGACTGAGTAGAGACCTTATTGCCCTCTACAACTACCTGGAAGGAGGTTTGTCCTGGTTAGAATTAAAACAGAACTAATGTTGTTCAGTGATTTTAGTTTTCAGCTAGGTGTCTTCTAACTAACTGCACTTTCTGAAGTTTACAGCAGACTTTTGCAGACAGTGTCTGCTTCTAGCAGTGATGATGCTCTGTGTTTATAGTTACCACCAAGGATTGGTGTGCAGAAAGGCACTCGTTTATACTTGCTCCTGTGCAAAGGTGAAGCGCTGGGGCCTGAGCTGTGGGCCCTGAGTTGGAGTTGACCTGTGGATGAGTCACAACCTAGCTGAATGTTTTGTTTTTCTTATTGGCTTCATGTTCCAGAGACAAGACCTGGCCCACCTGTGTTTTTGTTGCTCTGCCCTCACCCAGGTGGTCAGGTTGGGGTGGTGGCTGAGGCCAGGATTGTATTAACCAGGAGCTGATCAGTTAGAAGAGCTTCCTGTGGGGTGTGACTTCTGTTGGGGCTGGTTGCATCTTGCTGAGCTCTCTCAGTGGTGTCCTTCCATGTGAAGGGCTGCTGAGGGAGCCGTCTCTCTCTGTTGTGTCTAACAGGCAATGCTGGCACCACAGTGGTCAGCAGAGAAGCTGGACCCATAAGAAGCTATGACAGGACTGCCTGAAAGAAGACTTCAGAGGGAATGTTGCTGAGTTCAGTGTTGACTTATGTGATCAGGCAACTGGTGGCAGCCTAAAATGATGATGGCTGAACTGGCACAACAAAACTTCACTGCTAAATCTTGTGTACCATGTTGGGGGTCCAGAAAGTAAAAGGCCACACCTGTGGGGAGGAGTGGCCAGGACAGCTGGTATATGTCATATCCAGTATAAAGCTGGGGGATCACAAGTCAAACTTCCTTCTTTGACAGCTGTTGTCTGAGGAGAGCTATGTCCATTCTGCCTTTGATCCTGATCCATGTGTTTCTGAATCCAGTTTCAGAATACAGGTCCTGATTCCATTTCCCATTTGCCTGAGTGTAGTCTGGGATGTCCCCAGTGCCTGCTGCACACCATCAGTGGTGATAGTGACATAATTGCCTTCATGGGGGCTGGGTTTAATATTGGTTTTGTATGTATTTGTGTATATTCAATATTATCACCATGATTTTCATTAAAGCAGTTTTAGTTTTCTAATCCATAAGTGTCTCTCCCTTACTCTTTCTCCTCACCTTCTGGGAAGGGAGAGGGGTTAATAAAGAGTATCTGTCATTTATCTATTGGGTGGCCCAGCCCTAACCCTTGACAGATTTATTGGCATCCAACATGGGGCTCAACCAGAGCTCTGAGAGATTGCCCAAATAATTTGAATTCCGCTTCACTCTGTTGAGAGACTATCAGGTCTTGCTCTCGGAGTATTTAAGGGTTGTAAATTAAAACAGACTGCTTACATCAACATTACATCTTGTCTTTTTAGAGTCTGCTTTGGAGTTAACAGCCATAATGTTCCCTTTTATGCTGTACGTGTTGTGTTATTGTTTAATTGTTACCACTGTTTGTCTGAAAGCTATTGGTTCTGGGCACTGGGTGAAAGCTGCCACTTTGCTGTGGTGCTTATCACTGATCTCTGCTGTGCTAAGTCGGGCAGTGAATGCATCTATGTACTACAGGCATCACATAGCGGATTTTCTTACTAAAAGCATACTTTTGGTTTTAGCTCAGGAAGCTATACTTCTCCCCATTATGCTCATCTGACTCCACTAGATTTTGAGATTCTATTAAATTGTGAGGATTGGGGATACAAGTATTACAAGGAAAATATCATATTTTATTATCATTGAATTTATCAGTGATTCTCCTGAATATCTTTATTGTGTGCTCTCAAACTAAACATCTGTACAGGTGTATGTGTCAGGCAGCCACCTCAACTCAGAGTGTGTGTCACTTCCGCAACACATGCTGCAGTTACTCAGACTCTGCAAGCTTTTATGACATGCTCTGCAGTTATCCAGACCCCCACAATGTTTTGTGATATGTATGATATGCACTGCAATTATTCACAGCCTGCGATTTCCCCCCCACCCCAACAAGTGCTGCTGCTTCAGCTTCAGCAATGAACACTGCAGCTATGCCAGCTGTCACTGAGGCCACTCCAAAGAGCGCTGCCACTACTCCAACTGCAGCAATGAATACCACCGCTACACAGACAGCAACTGTGGCTGTTCCCACCCAATCTGCACCAGTTCAAGTTGGCCCTGTGAGGAGGAAAAAAAACCAACAAAGCATCTGTATCTCCAGTATAGCCTATTTGGCCCAGTGAAGGATGTGGGAGAGGGCCCTTCTCAAGTGGAACCATTGGAGAAGTTAGAACCAGATGTGAAGGCTGATGTTCCTATGACTGGGAAAAAACACCTAACAAAGACTGATTATCCAGTATGGGATGATGGAGTGAGTACTTCTAAAGCAAACCTGTCAGACATAGAAGTAATCATCCAACCTGTATCTATGAATTAGGTGTGTAATGTCAGAAAAGACTTCAGCCATCATGAAGGTGAGCCACTAACTGCCTAGCCGCTCCAACAATGGGATAATGGGGCCAATAACATTGACCCAGATAGTAGAGAAGCCAGGCAGCTGAGACCCCTGGCCAGAGACTGAGGCATTCACCAAGCACTTGCAATAAAGAGCAACACTCTCAGCCTTTGAAGGTGACTCTTGTGAACTGTAAGACCAGGTATCCCTTTAAGGATGATATTGAATTGCCCAAGCAAATGGACTACCATGGAAAAAGGTATTAAGTACCTGAGAGAATTAGCTGTGCGATAGATTATTTATGATGACAAGCGTGTGGCAGACCCTGATGCAATGTCATGCCAGTGACCTATGTTGTGGGAGTATGTACAAAGTGCAAAATCAATGTATTCCCACATGTTGTCAACAATGATCTGGGGAAGAGATCTTGAGGTTCCAACTATGACTGAAGTGACTAAGAGTATAACAGTATGAAGACAGTGTCTCTAGTCTCCTACAGGCCTGAATATGACTTGTGGCTAAGGAAATAGCTAAATCATTTGAAAACCTGATTGAAAATCTAGAGAGGTGGGAGAATCAATCCTATTATTGCCCTGAATGGACTTGTGTTGAAGCCATTAGGACAAGACACTCTCCTACTAGGCCAGCTAAAGAGGGACAAACACTACAGGTTATGATGTACCCTGTGGTCTCTCCTGCATAAGTGTGGAGAAAACATGAGTAGATGGAATGGAAAACCTACTTCTGTTCTACAGGCACAAGTATGTCAGTTACAAGGTAAAATAAGTGGTAGGACAAGAGGAAACAGCCTCAAGCTGCATCAGGGGAGGTTTAGACTGGACTTTTGGAAAAATTTCTCCACGAAGAAGGGTTGTTAAGCATTGGAACGGACTGCCCAGGGAGGTAGTGGAGTCACTATCCCTGGAGGTATTTAAGGGATGTGTAGATGTGGTGCTTAGGGCCATGGGTTAGTGGTGGACTTGGCAGTGATACATTGATGGTTGGACTAAATGGTCTTAAAGGTCTTTTCCAACCTAAATGATTCTATGATTCTATTAAAAGAGAGCTTATGTTCCAGTTTAGAATTCTACACCAAACGCCTAAAGAGTACTTAAAAAACATCTGTCATTTTAGGACAAAAAAATACTCCTAAATTGCTAAGAGAAGTTCTGGTTGATATTTTTGTTGTTCAAAACCCCCAAAATCTCAGCCTGTTCTGGTAAGCAGTTTTCTATTTTTTCATTGTGTCCTTAATAGCATTTTTATTGTCTAAGAAGTCTGAGGATATTATATTGCACTGAAAAATAATTGCTTGATTTTTCTGTCTTAAAATGTGACTCATGTCAACATCTAAGCAGCAAATAATAGTACAGAACAAACCATCATCTGATGACCTATTGCCAGAAGCACAGGAGTCCAGAAACCTGGATGGTATTCACTAGGCTGCTGTGTGACCTTCAAAAGATGTTGGAGATCTTTCACGTATAATTTTCCTCTGGAAAACAGGAACAACTCTGTTTTGACATGATTGTAGAAAGGTGGAGGACAGGCATTTTCAAGGGTTGTTCTTTCCATGCTGTGCCCTATTGACAGCAGAGTAAAGAGCTGAACCTTCACTGGCACTGGCTCTGAGAGAGAAGCAACCTTGCTGCTGCTTCAGGGTTTCCTGGGTTCTTCAAGGCACAGTAGGAGGATGTTTTGTAAAACCATATTATTTTCCTGGCTCCTAGGGAAAGCTAGCAAAATCTCTTTGATATCTGTGAACTTCCATTCCTGTCAATAATATAAGGAAAACCTTCATATTTTAGAGGCATGCTATGTAGCTACATTTAATAAAGCTGGTGAGGTTTTTATTTACATACGTTGTGTACTATTCAAGAGACTGCAACTGTTGAAAGTAATGTAAGTGGAATGGCATAGAGTGGGGTGAGAGCATGGGGTGACTGACAGAGTCACAGAGAAATGTAATCTAACAAAATATATGGAGGAATACAGACCAACCTGCTCAGCTCAGGGAGCTGCTGACAGCTTGCTTACCTCATGCTGAGTGCTGCTTATTGCTTAATCAGTTAAGATATAACTCCTCAGACTGGGGAATTGAGGGAAGGAATATTGAAAAAATATTTTGCTGGATTAATTCCAAGGCTCAATTTTGTAATCTTTTTACTACTGTCATATGCGACTTTTATTTCTCAGCTCAACAACAGAGCACAGTTATTCAGGCTCAGTGTATTTCTCAATAGACAGTCAAACTGAAAAAGGAAATTGCAAAAGAGTGGAAATAGGGACTCAGTCATAGGACTGGCCAAGCAGCAATTTTTCATCAGCAAATAGGGAATGCAGCAGTAATGGTCCCCCTGTTAGTACATTCCAGGATGGTATTTCAGAGTGTGACCCCAGTGATGACATCAGTTTTAGGAACGTGGTTGCACTGGCCAAGTCTCATGAGCTGAGCATGCAGCCAACACTGCTGGCTCCTGTTATGCTTGTAATTTGTGCATTTAAGATATAAAGCTGTACATTTTTTTCCATCCCTGAAACTTCACATACATTTCACTGCTTTTGCAGTGGAGTTCCGTGCACAAAGCATAATGAAAGGTGTACTAGAAAGCTCTCTAACAGCAGCCTACATGAAATGGGCTCCCACTCCTTGTTTTTGCATTCACTAAAAGGGAAGAAAGTGATCCTGAGTCATGTGACATGCAGAAATGAATGAGGAATGGAAATGACATTTGTTTCAATCTAAAATTGAACCTCTGGATAATTTTGTTTCACCTCTGATCCGTTTAAAATTTGATTAACCAGGCCTGGATATTCTTTACACTTTGTAACATATTTATGCTTGGCAAACCAAACGAATCAATGTGGTCTCTTAAGTCCAGGTCTTTATACATACTGAAAAATCTGCTTATGCAGATTTCAGTCAATGTATTCCCATGCTGGCAAATTTACCTTTATATCCTCTCTGATCCCATCGACTGTTATAGTCACAAACAGAAGAGATACAGCTAATGAAAATATAAATACAATCACCCTGTATCTCAGTGTTCTTCCTCCCCCTCCAAAAAGAAAAAACAAAGGTTTTTTCATTCAAAGGCTGCCAAGATTTTAGGTGAAATCCCAGTGTTATTGAAAGCAATGTCAAAACTCCCACTGAGTTCAATCAGGTCAGGATTTTACTTTGTAAAATTGATGAATAATAGGACGTGGGATATGGATATATAAAGCAATCACAGATCACAGAATGTGAATCATGCACTGTATGAGCTGGGGTTTTATAAGACAAGAAATAGGGTCATCCTGGGAAACTGAAAGTTGAAAATCTAAAGCTCATAAAAGGGAACTGGTTTTATCCTGTGCATAGGTACTTCTGGAACACTGTGGCACAATCTTCACATCTCTGAGTGAAGTGCTGGAACAAAGTCAACATTAGCTGCTGAATAAAGCTGGGCTTGAATTACATAGGGTAAGCTTGGAGATCTGTAGTAGGAAATAAGCATTATAAATATCTGTGTATCAATAAGGTAAATTAAAACAAAAACACATGAGCTTTGGCAAAATGCTTAGTTGTAATCACAGACTTCTGAAAGCCAGGTAAGTGACAATTACTGCACTACTTTCTCACAAAGTATTCTTATTTGCCATCTTAGCTGAAGGAAGAGAGTTGCGCTATACAGAAGACATTCCGTAGGTTCTGCTGAAAATAAATGTGAACATAGGGATGATGGGGTGAAATTAATGTGTGCATTATATGCCCCACATATAGACATGAGGGTATAACACTGAGTAACTTGATGTTTCCTGATGCAAACAGGAATTGCACCCTGTGCCCTGACACTTACTGTCCCACCTTTGCAGCATGGCAGGAGCTTAAAGGAAAACTAATTTATTGAGGCAAGAAAAAAATCAAGCCGTTAATTGCAAACTTAGAAAGAAAGTTAGAAAGAAAGAACAGGGCAGGAACAGAGGGTTGGAGTATGTGACCAGAGGTCCCTTATGACTTGAATTATCTTTTGATCCTACAAAAACACAAGAAGCTGCAAACTCAAAATGCAGCAGCTCTCAGGCTCCTGTTCTCATTGCGGTGGGGGATTTCTCTGATGCCTTTCCTGGCTGTGAGGGCCCACCTAGGTATTTGCCACGTGAAAATTTTAATGGATTGCTCTTCAGTTTATCTGAAAAATAGTGAGATTCTCCTCTCCTTAATGTTGTTTCCTCTACCCATATAAAACTTTTCCTCCTCGGAAATCAACTGAGTTGAAGTTACAAGTCCACAGTTGCAATATTTTACAAATTAGGTATCTGAGAGATATGGTATTTTCTTCACAGTGGTCTTTTACAGAGACAGTTAATGGCACATATATTCATAACTTTTGCTTTAAAGGGCACTCTGTCACAGTATGTTACTGGTCTTCAGATAAGTAATACATTAGTACATTCACCCTGTTAAAAGCCTGAGCAAGTTGAACAGAAAAAAAAGAAAAAAGAAAACTCTTTAATCAGAATTCCTTATTTTTAAAAAACTTGAAAATGCCATCATTTTTCAAGCACTCTTATTCAGAAAGGATTGCTGAGGCCACATGATAATGTGTCAGTCACTTTAATCAGTGATCACAGCTACTGAATAACAACTCACTAACAATCTTCTCCATTCTTGCTGGATTAGTTTCGTTCTGTCAGATGAAGAAAAAAAGATGATTATTTTATCTTTGTGTTACTTGCACTTAGCAACTGAGATGCTTGTCCAAATTGGGCCATCTAATGTTTGTTCCTGCCATGTATCGTTCTACAAAGAAAGCACCAGCACTGGGGTTTTAACTAAAGACCTTGGACCAGATCCTGGAGCCCACTGAATCTGTAATAGCAGGTTTATTATATAACTGATTCAGCTTTGATTTAATTTGGAGTGTCAGGCTTTTAACTGTACAGAAATCCATAAGCCAGGAGGGGAGGGAAAAGAATTGTTGTGACTCATCTCAAGACCTAGTTAGCAGAGTCATTTCTGGGGATCTTTTCCACATGAAATTAACCTTGTAAATGTGCATTGATGTAATCCACTTGCTAAAGGAGGTCCCTCTCTTTTAACCCTGGGAATACCTAATCAAATTATAGAGAACTCCTCCACTGCAGATAAATTCAGTAATAGAAACTACCAACCATGGTTACTTCACTGTTTAAGAAAGAAAATTAAAATGAAGAGCCTATCCAAAGGAGCAGGTAATAAAAATGGTTCATTTGGTTACAGTCCCTTTTGGTACCTGTGCTTTAAGAACTTTGAGGGAGACTATTCCTTTGAGATGGCTCCCTTCTGAAATAGGATTTAAATTACTTATTTCATAAATTAATGGAGAGTGTTGTCTTACTGTGCTACAGAGAGGAAAATTTAGGCTGTATAATTACATGCAAGGATTGGAAAACTCTGCTTTTACATTTATGAATGATTTAAGAGAATTTGTAAAGGAGAGTAGTATACTGATCTTAGCTGAACCTATGACATCAAAATAAGTATTTTAAATCCATTATTTACAAAAACTCTATTATTGAGTTTGTTCAGGAATAGGCAAGACATTCATATTAGGAAATTAGAATCTGATTAAATTCCATTTCAGAGTATGAGAAATCAGTTCATGAAATCTTTTCTAAAATAAGTCTTTGAAAGAAAACCTGTTTTCACATCTTAAGCCATAATTGATAAGGCTATTTTTACTCCAGAATGTTCTAGAGCTATAAAATAATGTCAGATGAGCCATACTTTTTATAAATCTTCCTTGTTATTACTTAAGACATGACCAAAATTTGTCATTTTGGCAAAAAAATGCCACAAACAAACAAAAAAATCCACAAACTCCTGAATAAGTCATTAATGTCTCTATAAGAAAAAAAAAAAAGGTCAAATTCATCATTTGAAAGAGCCTTATAAGTTTAGATATCTCACATCCATACAGTATGGTATTGCCTTGGTGTCTTGGGAGATGTTCTTGCTGTTTGGCTGACTACTGACAAAATAGTCCCTAACTGTACAAGTAACAATTTGCAAGGCACTGCAATTTGCAGTGACACATATTACATATGCATTGGAATAGCCATCTTAATATTCTAAGACATTCAAGAAAAATAAGGCAGAATGAGAACTACAAAACCTGCCTTTCTGAGTCTTTATAAACAAAGTTGCAAGTATGTATGGCCAAGAATGTTAACTGCTTTGAAACTTAGAGATGGAGTAAGAGATATTATAAGCCAGACAATATTATTGTCTCATGTAATCTCATAAAAGAAATAAATAAATACCCAGTAATATCAGCACCAGCTACTCTTTCCCAGAATATTCCTTAGCATCATGAGTACAAACAGCAATAGATGCCATGTGAACTTCAGTAAAGTAGCAGGTTATTTATAATAACCTAATGTTGTAAGAATATATATTAACGTTTTATAAAATAGCCATTTATAGCTACCTTGTTGGTAGCAACTACACAATTCAGGTGTTAATTTAATGTAAGATCTCTCCTCTGATAAACAAGAGGTGGAAATGGTCTATTGGGAACTAAGAGTCTGGCTCTCATATCCATAATGCCTGATGAAACAAGGACAAGCCTCCCTTCCCTCGCCTAATGAACTCTCAGATCAGGACTGAACTGGCTGAAACAAAACTGTCTGTGCTACCTCTCACTTTTCATAAAATTATTTTACTGTATTTGAAGTGTATCAAGCTCAGTGTGTAAGTTTTAAGCAAATACTTAAAAAGCAAAAAGAGAACCAAGATCATAGAATTATTGAATCATGTATAGAATAGTTTGGGTTGGAAGGGAATTTTAAAGGTCATCTAGTCCAAACACCCTGCACTGAGCAGGAACATCTTCAACTACATCGGGTTGCTCAGAGACCTGTCCAACCTGACCTTGAATATTTCCAAGGAAGGGGCATCCACCACCTCGCTGGACAACCTGTGCCAGTGTTTCACCACCCTCACTGCAAAAAATAGCTTCCTTATGTCTAGTCTAAATTTACCCTTTTTTAGTTTAAAAACACTAACCCTAGTTCTGTTGCAACAGACCCTACTAAAAACTGTGTCCCCATCTTTTTAATAGGCCCCCTTTCAGTACTAAAAGGCTGCAATAAGGCTTCCCCAGAGCCTTCTCTTCTCCAGGCTGAACAATCCCAACTGTTTCAGCCTTTCTCCATAGGAGAGGTGTTCCAGCCCTCTAATCATTTTTGTGGCCTTCCTCTGGACCCGCTCAAATAGGTTTTTTCTAGTTTTAGGACTAATGTATGGCTTTTAATAACTGCCTCAGTTCATTAGTCCATGACTGTATCATTGCACACAAAAATAACTTTCATAGAATCATAGAATCATTTAGGTTGGAAAAGACCTTTAAGATCATTATGTCCAACCATTGACATAACTGTACCAAATCCAATGCTAAACCATGTCCCTAAGCACCATATCTTTCTACAATGTCAACTTCAAACTGAAATAAGTTATAAGATTTCCTTCTACAATTATTTTAACAGATTTCAAAGTTGTAAATTCACTGGAAGAAAGAGAGAAAAAGCAAAGTACAATTGGTTAAGACAAATGGAACAAAACTAAACTTTCTCTTCACTATTTTATCTAGGCCTTCATCTGGAATCACATGCAAAATTTCTTTTGCACTCACAAGTTACATATGTGTGCTACAGGCACATGAATGCAAACAGTCTCTTTTATTTCTGTCTAAAGTACAGAAGGAATGGTTTTTCTGAGAGAGAAATGACACCTTGAAATTATTTCCTTAATATGATTTCTTCTAGATCATTTATCATGGTGTTACCCAAAGATATTAATATCACTGCTACTAAGACAGTCAGCAGTTTTTAACCAAGATATTAAAAGGTCTTTGACATTCATGCAGCAGTAGGTTTGCAACATCAAGAAACCAGTCTTCTAGACATCGTAGAACGAGTTTGTAGAGAACCTGTGCAGCACCTTCCCTTGCTCCAAGACGCCTCAGCATTCATCCCTGTTGCAGCTAGACATTGTTTGACACTGAAAGAAGCTAAGTGTACATGATGACCACTAGATTTCTATTTAAATCGTTTGTTACCTATAATAAAAAATGAGAAAACAGACACACATCCTTCAGTCAGTGTTTCTACTAACCTTTGTTTCCTTCCACTGTAACCACCTTCTTTCTACTCATGCTTTCCAATTGGAAGCAAAGGGCCTCCAATACATCAGTAAATACAATTTTAAGTGGCATGGAGACTATACTACTATTTAATGAATTTTCAGATACATACACTAGAATGATCTTATTTTCCTCACATATAGCTATCTTTTTCAACTGTCTGTCTCTGCTGATGCTTTCAAACTCTTGATAACAATTATTGCATCACTTTGTAACGCAGAGACAGGTTGTGTCTGTTCTCCTCAAATTTAATATGTTCTGCATCCTCTTACATTATTTTATTTATTTCCTTTTAATCTTTCTTCTGTGTATTAACTCCACTGAAACCTGGTCACTTCAATCTTGCTTTGATGACTTTTTATAGCTCTTGATTTCTTTCCTTTTAATTTTGCAGCCCTAAACAAGGTGAGATACTGTCATCAGCTGAAACTATGGCCATTTAACACATTCCTGATAGAACTGCAC
>JAVSBS010029467.1:0-10961 GCA_033124195.1 Coracias cyanogaster | reverse complement strand
AGAGATGCTAGGAGAAAGGTTGGACTTGATGACCCTGGAGGTCCTTTCCAACCATAACGATTCTGTGATTCTGTAACAAACTCTGTGGACTACATAGAGCTCTGAATGAAACCATTAATTTTATCTAATAATTTTTTTTTTCTTAATGAACTATTGTTTTATCCTCTTCTGCAAAGAATGAAACTTCACCTTCTAAGTGACTAACTCCTTGTTGTGCTTGTTCAGCCACCATCATTTTATGGCACCATCTGTTGCCTGATTATACAGGCCCACACTGAGCTCAGCAACATTCCCTCTGAAGTCTTTCGCATAGTCCTGCCATAGGTTCCTCTGGGCCCAGCTCCTCTGCTGCCCACTGTGGTGCCAGCATTGCCTGCTGGACACAACAGACAGAGATGGTTTCTTCAGTGGCCCTTCACATGGAAGGACACCACTGAGAGAGCTCAGCAAGATGCAACCATCCCCAACAGAAGCCACACCCAACAGAAAGCTCCTCCAACTGATTGGCTCCTGACTAATGTAATGCTGGCCTCATCCTCCACCCCAGTCATGACCACCTGGGTGAGGGCAGAGCCACAGAAACACAGGTTGACCAGGTCTTGTCTCTGGAATATGAAGCCAATAGGAAAACCAAATCATTTGGCTAGGTTGTGACTCATTCATAGGTCAACTCCAACTTGAGGCCCACAACTTAGGCCCCAAGACTTCCCTCCTGAACTGATAAAAAACCATTTTGATGTTGTTCTGTGGTTTTTGTTTGTTTATGTGCTCTTTAGCAATTTTCACAGGAAAAAGAGACCCATAATTTGGGCAAATACGAGGGGAAAATTTTTTCACATAAATATAATATCTAAATGTGGAGATAATTATCACTCACTGAGGGGGCTCAAATATCCTTGAAGCTTGGTCACAATGTTTGTTGCCTTTTGGTTTTTTCTAAGTTAAATGGCTGTTATCAAAGTCTTTTTTTTAACGTTTATGATATGCTGGTAATCATATTATAACTGATGCCATTAAACATATAACACTGTCAGATGCGTTTTTTTTCTCTGATACAATAATTGGACGAATTTTTCATGGGAGTCACTGTTTTTACATTTGAGGTGCAAAGTTATTAATATCAAAGCCTTCATAAACTAGCTGAATGTGTCTAAAATTATAAATACTGTCTTCAACTTTTACTCATCTTGAACAGTAGAACTAAATCAAATATTGCTTCAGGCTCTGGAAATAGCTGGAAGCTTCATTTTCAGACTTCTGTTTTCCTATATCTTTGTGCCAACTAGGACCTCAAGGTAGAACATGTTGCCGCTTTGGGATTAACCCTTAGGAACTAGTTCATGCAATAATTGAAGTTTCCTCTCTAAATAACCTGCATCAAATATTTGTAAGCTGTATTGCACACAAAATCTGAGCATGATATCCTACAGACTTCACAGGTTCATACAAAGCATCTAAGGTTTGAGTAAGAATCCAAAATGTAAATATTTGCCTAATCAGAAACCTGAATTTTTGGGGTTGGCTACTACTAATCCAACTTCTCTATTTTCTTTTTCTCTTTCATATTGCTTCTTTTCAAGAATCTGTCTTATTGCATGTCTTCTGTTTAGTTATAGGTGGAAAGCAAGTCCAATTCTATGAAAATCCCTTTCTTAACTGGACTTCTAAGGCTCCCCATCCTTGTCAGTGAGTACATTCAAGTATAAGCTGGTAAAGGTTTAAGGAACACAATGACCATAGGTAAATTACTGATTTCAAAGGATGTGCCAGTCACTGCTGCCTTAGGAAAATTAATCTGCTCTCTTGCTCTCTTACAGTTACCCTTTTTCTCATGTACACTGCATTTCATTTAAAGGCCAAATTGTGCCTTAAGACACAACTTTTACAGCCCTGGGCCATGAGGTCATACAGTATGTCACATTTACAACTATTTGCCTGACTCCCTAAACAAGAGCACGAAAACGCTCTTGAATAACACACTGGACAGTGATTGCAGGTTGCATTGCTTAAACACTTTTTAGAGATAAATGCCAGTGCTTTACAGACAGGATACATTTTCAACTCACTGAGGCTTTTTAGAATTGAAATATCTTGTATTCTTGTGCCTTAACAGCAAGGGCTATCAAATAATATATGACTGGGAAATTTGTATGTTTTTTTCTGAAGTAACTTACTTATTTTTAAAAGCCTTTCTTACAATTTCTAGACAAAATGTAGATACCTCCACATGCTGAAAGTCATTCTTACATGTGTTTTTATTCTTAGCCAAGTGTGATGTCTCACTAAGAGTCAGTATTTTAATATTTTAGTGTTAATTTGCAACCAAGGGTGCAATTATCACTTCTAAAACTTTCTTCCCTGTTCTCAGCAGCATCCAATTTTTATACTTCTACTTAAAGTATTTTTTACAAATAAAAAAAATTCCATTTCACTAAAACTGATTACAAATAAAGCCAATTAGTCTACATTTTTGTACTATATGTCTATAGGACACATTTTAAGCATTGTATTATAATGACAAACTTCTAGTCCCTTTGATTTTTCAGCAAACGTGTATCTGCCATCAAGTATCTTGATATTAGAACCACTAGGTTACCACTTTGGTAACCCTAGAGAAGAGAAGTAGTATGTCTCAAAAGGGTAAGCTAAAAATGAATATATGAGAAATGGAGATATTTCAAATTTTCAGGGAAACAGATGTTCCCTTGGAAGTCTGATTTCATAACTACAGGCTTTTCTTAAAAAGAATAATATTTTGTGGTGTTATAAGATGTGCTTGGTTTATAGTTGTGCAGGATCAATGAATGTGACTTAAGGTCTAAATGTGCTACAATTTACTAATCATTTTGATGTAAATGCTTGGGATTTCTATTTTCTTTCAAATATAAAGATATATCAGCAAAAGACAGGAAGAGGTCAAAAGGAGAAGCAGAGAAGAACAGAAAGAGAACAACAACAAAAATTGCTGTAGTTCCTAGACAAATAAAAAAAATAGTAAGTGTTATAAGGAAAGTGAAAGTATTATTTTTATGATCTGTTTCACACATAATACTTTTTAAAAATCAAGAAACAACCTTGAGGTGAAAAAATAAAAAGATTAGATAGCATGGTCTTATACAATAAGCACATTCAGCTGGAGATAGATAACAATGAGATTACAAGCAGAAAAAAACCCCAGTTACACCAGATTCTGAAATAGCCCAGGACTCATTGAATAGCGTTGATGATTGGTGACCTGGAAATACTACAGGCTATTTTATCTGCATTGGTTCAGTCACAAGGTACTGGAAAGCCAATATCGGTGTCCTAACACAGCATCTGTGTATTGTTCCCCTTTGTGCTCCTGGGTCTGCAATAAGCCACTCCATTTTACAGAAATATATAAAAGAAAACCCAGCCCCTTAAGTGTATCTGTTTGCTCTATAGGAAACATATGTCAAACGAAAGCAGGTGGGTGAGCTGATTTTTTTTTTCCAGTTAGTTTATTTATAAAACCTCACAAACATGGAAATATAAACATTTTTTTTAAAGTGTGAAACAATATGCAAAGCCAAATTTGCATAGAATTAACATACTGACAATCAATAAATGAAGAGAAAAATAAATTGAACACAAGCATTAAAAGTATATCATACAGGTAATTTCAAATACTGGGTTCTCACATTCTTAAAAATAACTGGATTATTTATTTGAGATGTCAACCTGACTGATGGTCAGAACAAAACCTTGTAGTAAAATATTCATTGAACTTTTTATTACGGATTCAGTCATTCATCAGAAAGTTATATTGATTTCATTCTCTTTTTGTAAATTAAATTGTTCTTAGATGACTGCTTTGAGACAAAATTGTTTATAGTTTTATTTTAAAGAATGGCATATTTAAGGGGGATTATAATTTCAAAATCACTTTCTTTTTTGTGTTCTGTTAATTTATTTTTCTGTTTTCATATGACAGTACAGAATAATGCATCGATCAGCAGTAATTCACAATGATATAAAAATATTGCTGGACTTTATTTCATATCTCGGATTTTAAAGGGCAGCTGTTACTACTGATTGGAACTACTGATTTTCTAGAATTGAATGTCTCCTGGTTTTACTGAATAAAACACAAATGAAGATAAAATCATATATATTAGTTCTGTGAACAGCAACTTTCAGTACCTTTTGTTGGGCGGATATTTTTTTATTTTTATATGAAAAGAGTTTGCATCTATCTCACTTCCTCTATGATAACTGGAGTACTCATGCCATGTAGCATTAAAATCCCAATTTTTGAGTCTGTTTCTTTCTGTCAATATAGTTTATGGGCAGAGACACATAACTTCAGAGTAAAAGCAGAAGCTTGAAATTCTCTAAGATGCTACTAGCTCACTACTCACTGAAAAGAGATCTTAGGACAAACACACTGCCAACTTAGGGATCTAAACTGGAATGCTTAACGTAGGCAGTATAAATACTCACTATCTTCAGGTAGTATTTGCAAATACCTAACAAAAAAAAAATTGTTTAGAAAAAAATATGAATAATTATATTATACCATAGTATATTATTGTATATATGATAATTTATTGAGTTGTATTGCTGTCAGTACAATGCATCACCATATGTTGTAATTTAATGTGATAGGAGGTGGCACATTATACACCAATAATGCTTACATGCCATTAAATATTGCAATAATAATTAATATAAAGACAATAAATACATTTCAAAAATTGTATATTCTTCCGATGCGGAATTTCTGGTTTTCACCTGAAATGAAGTGTCTTCAGAAACTCTTCTTTCTGAAAAGCTTTTTTGGTGGGTTAACCTTGGCTAATAGCCGAATGCCCACCCAGCTGATCTCTCACTCTCCCTCCTCAACAGGACAGGGGATGAAATAGGATGAGAAAGCTCGTGGGTCAAGATAAAGACCAGGAACACTGCCCACCATTTATTGTCACAGTTAAAACAGACTCTGCTTGGTGAAAATTAATCTAATTTATTACAAATTTAAACAGAATCAGGTAGTGAGAAACAAGAAGACAAATATTAGAACACCTTTCTCCTCATCCATGCCCTGCAGCGGGTTAGTTGGAGCTGGCAGAAACTGTGTCTAGCAAAGGGCAGGCCTGGTCTTTCCTCACAGAGGCCACCCCTGCAGTTCCCCACTGCCTGGGCACCTGCGTCCAATACACCTTTATAGGAATAAAAACAGATTTTGTGCACTTAATAGTGTCAGAAGAGTGAAAAAATGGAGCAAGATTTCAGAAGTTTCCATATATGGCAATGCTATTGAAAAGTACATTATGTCCAATCATAGGATTATTAAGGTTGGAAAAGACCTCCAAGATCTTCAAGTCCAACCATCAACCCAACACTACCATGACCGCTAAACCATGCCCTGAATTGCCACATCTACACATTTTTTTAACACCTCCAGGGATGGTGACTCCACCACTTCCATGGGCAGCCTTTTCCAGTGCTTAACCACTCTTTCATTAACGAAATTTTTCCTAATATCCAATCTAAACCTCCCCTGGCGCAACCTGAGTCTGTTTCCTGAATCCTGTCACTAGTTACTTGGGAGAAGAGACCAACATCCACCTCTCTAAAACCTCCTTTCAGGTAGTTGTAGAGAGCAACAAGGTCACCTTCAGCCTTCTCTTCTCCAGACTTCTCATCACCAGAGCCTTCTCCAGTCCCAGTTCCCTCAGCCACTCTTTATACGACATATTCTCCAGACCCCTCACCAGCTTCATTGCCCTTCTCTGCACTTGCTCCAGCACCTCAACATCTCTCTTACACTGCTGCACCCAAAACTGAACACAGTACAGTGTACAGAGTACAGGGCATGATCACTTTCCTATTCCTGCTCGACACACTATTTTTGATAAAGGCCAGGATGCTGTTGGCCTTCTTGGCCACCTGGGCACACTGCTGGCTCATGTTCAGCTGGCTGTCCACAAGCACCCCCAGCTGCCAGGCAGCTTTCAAGCCATGCTTCCCCAAGCCTGTAGCGTTGCTGGGCGTTGTTGTGACCAAAGTACAGGACCCAGAACTTGGCCTTGTTAAACCTCATACAATTGACCTCAGCCCATTGATCCAGCCTGTCCAGATCTCTCTGCAGAGCCTTCCTACCCTCAAGCAGATCAACACTCCCGCTCAATTTATTTAAATGTTAAGATTTTGCTTTCTTCATAAGACCTTGGCCAGAATTCTAATACATTAGTTGAGCTTTGATTTAGGTTTTTTTTGCCTCTGTATCATTGCAAAAACAATCACTCTATGTTTAGTCCTGAATTGGCTTATCCCACCTTATAATCAATCTTATCTCTTCTGTATTCTGACAGCTATGCCAAGAGATCTTTTTGCAGTGTTTTCACTATTTGTTACTTGCTTTGTGTTTCCTGAATTTATCTCATATGCAAACAGAAAAGTTCAGAAGTGGAAGATGTTACTTACCACTCACTGGCTCAAAACATACCTTCATACTAATCCATACAGATGACAAGTATTATTACTTGTTGAGGTTTTTTTGCTCGTATTGCTCAGAGGTTCATCAGTTTTAGAAGTTTGAAAGAAACAGCTGCAGTTTCTCCTGCAAAAGGCCGAGCACTTCAGAGACTGCAAAGCCAGGAGGGACCTGGCTAGATCAGCTAGGCTGAGCCCTGACGCTCTCAGCACATGGCAGATGCCTCTGAGGCCCATGAGACCGCCCCAGAACTCAGTGGACCTACAAGACAGCCCGAAGAACGATAGATCTCTCCTGGTCCATCAACAACAAGAACATTGGGTTTGGGGCTAGATAAGGCCCTGCTGCCGAGTTTAATTTGAGGTTATTTTCCTGGAGTAGGAAAGTAAATTAATTTCCTGATCCAGAAACTGTATTAGAACAGTATCTGCAAGCTATAAAACCAACACCCAAATGCAAAACACCCACATGTTGTTTTGAATACCAAGGGGTACTGCAAAAAGCCAGTCTTCAAAAGAAAATGAGTGGTGTGAATGCAAGCCTAATAAATTGGTATCTATCATCACATTTTCCAATATACTTGTTATTACTGTTTGCACTACATCTTCTTCCCCATAGCTCTGTCCCACTACCTTTCCTTGTCCCAGCTGCCTGCCCGATCATCTCTTAGATACTTTGCACATTCTTTGGGGGAGGAAAAGGAAATATTTCTTACTGCCAGACCACATGACATGTAGCTCAACAGAACTTAAGTGGGATGGGAGACTCTAGGCAATAGTAAATTATTAGTAATGAGATATACTGTCTACTTTTTAGGGCCTCTGTTTCAAAAATCATTGATTCCATTTTTTCTTCCGAGTCCCTCTTCATTTCCCTATGTTCAGGGTTACACTTTTTCCACAGAACTTACTAAAGCCCAAGCAGTTGTCTTATCTATCAAGCATCCCCCTCTTCTTCATGTCTGCAGTTGCTCCATTTGTAAATGCTGAACAAAGTGGAGGTACATAGTGACTCATCTCTGTTTGTCTTGTATTTTTTCCCTTTCACTGATGTCTGCTTTTCCTTGCCTGAGCATATCTCATATTTCAGATGGCCCCTCAGCAGCTAAGAGGAAGCAGCTGCTCTTACCAGGACTCCACACAAGCCATCTTTCAGGACTGAGGTCTGCAATGCAAAGCCCTCAGGAAAACAGCTCCTCTCAGACTGTGAGACAAGTAGCAAGCAGCAAAGACTTTGAAGATGATAAGAGGCACCAGAGGTAATATAAGTTTTTGGCAAGGCCAACAATTGTGTGCATTAAAGAGAGATTTTGAGGAGTTCATAGAGGAAGCTAAGAAGACAACAATTAGGCTTTTTCTTCTATACAGAGTTGTGTGACAAACAGCTATCATATGCAGCAGAGTTAAATAAAATGTAATTATAATAGCCCCATTTTTCTTCCATGTTCAGTATTGTGAGCAGCGTGGAAAAAAATGGTACTGAACATTAGTATTGCTTTTGCAGTGTGGCCTACTGCAAAAAGAAATCCATACTGCTTTTCAAAAGACACCTGATTTAAACAGAAGTTTTACAATTTTGGCTTTAACCAGAGTCCGTTCTACCAAGTGCAGATTAGATTCCTGTATGTCTATGGATAAGTTGTAATGCCCAGATATTTTGTGTTTAATTTCTAACAATTAAAAGATTTTCTAACAATTTAAAGATTCATTGTTTCATTTCAAATGTTTCATTTAAAACATTAAGAAACATTAATGAATGGAACAATTACAATGAAGCAATTACAATTACACAACAATTTAATTTCAATAGCAGAGTCAAACAATCTCTTCTTGAGACAAAGGAATCAGGAAGAGATCAGAGAAACATATATCCCTCTATGATCCTTCTAAATCACTGCCTTCTACAAAGTCCATGCTTTCAGAGATCATAAAAGTCCTAAAAATGAGGAAACCAGGAAAATGTGGTGGAGTTTTTTTATTAATCCCTGTGTGGGGGGGGAAGTCTGGAGGAATAACTATGTTTACAGGGACTGCATTTTACCTGCAGAACCTTATATGTTGAAGAATTCTAAGCGTATCAATAATTAAAACTGCTATACAAGTGTATAAACATCAATAATATCAAAAAACTGGGATTAAATAACTAAAAACACACGTACACAAACAGCCATTTCTGGTCTAGACATTACATTAACTCCAATGACCAATATTGGTGTCTGTTCTCAAACTGTTTCCTGCTTCTGTTCCTTGATATCTTATTTCTATTTGTCATCTCTGTGCATCTTTGTCATATGAGGAGCGCCTGAGGGAACTGGGATTGTTTAGTCTGGAGAGGATTCTGAGGGGAGACCTCATTGCTCTCTATAACTACCTAAAAAGAGGTTGTCGTGAGGCTGGTACTGGTCTCTTTTCCTGGATAGCTAATGACAGAACAAGAGATAATGGCCTCAAGTTGCACGAGGGGAGGTTTAGACTGGATATCAGGAAGAAGTTCTTTAGTGAAAGAGTGATTGGCCACTGGAAGAGGTTGCCCAGGGAGGTGGTGGAGTCATCATCCCTGGAGATATTCAACAAATGGGTAGTTGTGGCATTTTGGGATGTGGTCTAGGGATAAGTGAGATGTTCAAAGAAGGTTGGACTAGATGATCCTAGAGGTCTTTTCCAACCTGAATGATTCTATGATTCTATGATCTTTCTACTCACCTCTCTGTCATGCATATTAAAATAACATGGAGGGAAAGAGAAAATTATAGAAGCAGCAGGAACAATTCCAGGAATGCAGATAAAGATTGACTTTGTTCAATGAAGTATGACAGAGCGTTTCTGAGTGTGAATAGCTAGGTTTTCCCATTTGCAACTATTAAATAATCAGATTGCTGTAACAGAGAATTGTCAGGAGGAAGAAGGAAGGAAGCAGAGGTCTGCTGGAAATCTGCAGAAGTTGAGGTTAAAGAGCATAATTAAGAACAATAGGACAGAAGCAATGAGAGTAGAAAATATGAGGGCTTTGGCACATATTAGCCTTCCTTTTTGAAGTGGCTATGATCAGTGGTGTCTGGAGCCTTCAGTGAGAGGGACAGAAGGAGCTGTAGCAAACATAAGAGCCCTCAGCCAGGCTGACACTGAGCCTGTTCGGCACCCTCTGTGGACCTGATTTCCTAGCCAAGAAAGCAAGGTTTATAAGGGAAAGGATTATGGTTTTACACCTCCTGGAAAAGGACAGCACATCCTAGTTCACACACTGCCTGCTGTGTCATCTAGCTGGAAAATGACAGCTGCTTACATTGTAAAATGTTCATTTGAAAAGGGACCAGGCTGGTGTCAATCACAGCAGACAATTTCCTTCATTCTTCAAGTACACAATGTGCATGCTGATACAATAGAGGCAGTTCAAGTCTAACTGAAGGCTTATCCAATTTGGTTTCATATGCTACCTATGCAATCATTTCTTAACATCCTTACAAAGCTATAAATCTATAGCTACAAGCTATAGCTATATGTATTTATAGATATATATATTTATAGCTATATATATTTTTATATAATATATATATATTTATATATAGCTATATATATTTATAGCTATAGCTATAAATCAAAGCTACAAAACTATAAATGGGATAAAAGACCTATCGAATATTGCTTTGTTTTTCTGCAAGATGAAGTCTGCTCTCCTATTTTTAACACTAACACAAAGCAAGACATAGTTTATCTTTGCCCTGTACTTCATTTTTGTACAATTATTGGACATCTATGTATCAAAATGTATTCAAAATCTCTTGTCTCATCTACAACATCCCATCTATCTAGAAAACTGAAAAGCTAGACTTAAAAATAAATAGTATATTTTATTTGGGGTCAGCATAAGGCATTTAAATAACAGTGTCCAACTGAATATAATTCCTGAGGTATGCCAATTTCTCTTGTAGTTCTAATATTTCTTTATATTCACTTAAATGCCTTAGCAAAAAAAAGAGCTATGTTTATTTTTTTTAACAATAAACTTAGTATATAAAAAATCAGCAATTAGAAAATCCTCAAATATAAAAGGTGCTAAATGTCAAAATTTCACCTGTTTGGGGGGAATACAACTGAGATAATTTTGATCTGAAGATATGAAACAATGAATATGCAAGACTGCTTTCAAAATCTCAATTTAATTAGAACATTGTCTGCCTCTTGTCTTCAAAACAATCAATTAAGCACCAGACTTCACTATGAATAATTGATACGTATTAAACATGATGGTCAGAATACAGATTAGAATCTCTTAGCAAAACTTATTTGTAGCATTGCATTGAAAGCAGACCCTTTCTTGTGATAAAACATTTCTGTCAATATTTGAATATAAGTATAGAAGTCTTGAATACTGATAATTAGAGTATTGATTTTTTTTTTTTTTTGCGAGATTCATTTCCTACTGAGATACTGTAGGATAATCACTGGAGGTAACTTGAAAATTAAACTTATATAAAAGATAGGGCATTATTTGCACATTAAGGAAA
>JAVSBS010029466.1:11584-38732 GCA_033124195.1 Coracias cyanogaster | reverse complement strand
TCTGTCCCTCTTGAACTGGCAGCCCAGAACGGAACACAGTACTCCAGGTGAGGTCTCACTAGGGCAATATCATGTCAAAACATACATGCGTGTATCTGGAGTAAGTTTATTGCCTCCAATGCTCACTTCTTCTGCAAGGTGCAGAAAGGCTTCATTGTTGGCTGTCCTGCCTTGACCTGAGATGAAGGGTTTTGCTTCCTGGGTAGCATAGCTTCAAGAAGCTCCCTGTCATTGTAGTGTTTCTATTGCTTTTGCTGTGAAAGCATTTGAGATTGGCGTTAGCGTAAGACTGAAGAAAAAGGAACTGTCACAGGTCTTTATCTTAAGCAATAGTTCCTTTGTTTTCAATAGCCCTTTGTTATTTTTTTCCATTTTTTCAGGTGTGGCATTAGACAAGCTGCTTGTGGCTGTAATGCTTTCCTGAGCTTTCAACAACCACCCAGTCTTTGCTGATGTCACTGCAGTGTAAAAGAGACAGGCCAGTGACTTTTAGCTGTGTCTTTATTCCTGCTAGGACTGATATAAAGATATCAGGATATAAAAATCACCTCATATTAAAGTTAGTTGAGATTAATTGCACCTTCTTTGACTGGATGATGTGCCAGTAAATGTAAAGTCGAGGAATTTGCAGTAATGCCATATTCTTTTTTTTTTTCTTCATTCCGCACAGCTGGAGAAACACAGAAGCTGATGGAGTAGCTATGCCTACTCACTTTCCCATCCTTTAGAAATTTGAATGATCCCCTTGAATTTGTGTTTTGCCTTCCCAATCTGTGAAGCGAGAGAAGAATTAGGGAGTTCTTGTGAGACTGCAATCAGGTAACCATTACAAATGCCAGGGCATCCACCAGCTGTTGACTGTGCGCAGACCACGACTCAATTCTTTCCTCTGTATGGGCACAATATCCTCTCCAAGTGATACGTGCAAATCACCGCCCTGCATCTTTGCTTCTCCTGTGGAAACCAGGCCTCTGCAGTAATACTAAATCACGATCAGTTGGACGTGACACTTTAAGCAATCCATTTCATTTAGGGGTTATCTCCCTCCCTTGCTGTCAGCATCCCTTTGGGATCGGTGTGCTCCCTCCCCGCGAAGCGCTGTAGGCCGGCAAAGGACAGAAACGCCTGGCAGGGGAGCGCTGCGGGCGCGGCGCTCTGCAGCCCACCTCCCCCAGACCCACCTCTTCCCCCCGGCCCAGCCTTCCCCTCGCCCCGGGGCGGGGGCCGGCCCCAGGGCCTGGCGGCCGAGCGCCCGGCCGCCGAGCTGCGCCGCGGGGCCGCTCACCCCTCAGCCGGCAGCGCGGCGCCGGGACCCGCAGCGGCCGCCAGGGGGCAGCGCGGCACCGCCACCGGCCAACGGCCGCAACCGCCGCTGGCGCGCGGGCGGGAGAGCTTCAGCCCGGGGGGGTTGCAGGAAGCGGCAGCACTGAGGGAGCCCGCCCCGTCTGTGGGCGTGCAGAGGCAGCAGTGGCTTCACAGAATCACAGATGGTTTGGGTTGGAAGGGACTTTAAAGATTAACCAGTTCCAAACACCCCACCCCCCCCCAGCCAACTCCTTGAAGGTGGCAGGGACACCTCCCACGGGACTAGGTCGTAGAAAGTCCCATCCAACCTGTCCTTGAACACATGCAGTGTTGCGGCATCCACGACCTCCCTGGGCAAGCTGTTCCAGTGAGTCGCCACCCTCACAGGGTGAGTTTTTTCGTAGTGAAAAGCTCCTTGCTAGTTTCTAATCTAAATCTGCCCTCTTCCAGTTTAAAGCCATTACCCCTCATCCTATTACTACAAGCCCTTGTAAAAAGTCCCTCCCCAGCTTTCTTGTAGGCACCCTTCAGATACTGGAACGCTGGAATAAGGTCTCCCCAGAGTCTTCTCCACGCTGAACAACCCCAGCTCTCTCCGCCTGTCCTCATAAGAGAGAGATTCCACCCCTCTGATCATCTTTGCTGTTCTCCTCTGGCCCAACTCTAACAGCTCCATGTTCCTCTTGTATTGTGGGCTCCAGAGCTGGATGCAATACTCCAGGTGGAGTCTCATGACCGACCATGGAGTAGAGGAGGAGAATCAGCTCCCTCGACCTGCAGGCCATACTTCTTTTGATGCAACCCAGGACACAATTAGCTTTCTTGGATGCACTCACACATTGTTGGTTCATGTTGAGCTTTTCATCAACCAGCACCCCCAAGTCTTTCTCCTCAGGGCTGCTCTTCATATCAAAAGCATTGTCACTGCTGGTGCCCACCTGAGCCACACTGAGCTCCAGGCCAGAGGTTTAAGCTAACACACACCAGCAGAGAAGGGCATGGCCCTTGCGCCAAGGAACACTGTGCTATTGCACACAGAGCTCACTACAGCCTGTGCTTGGCAGGGACATGAGCCATCACTTGGAATCTCACTCCCCAGGTATCCGATACTTAGCAGACCAGGGAGCTAGAGACAGGCAATGAGAGTACAGCACTTAAGAGCTGCCACTAGAAATATGAGAGATGAGTTCACCTGACACAGACTGGTGTCAAGGCAGCCACACACCAGAACTACCAGTAGCTCTAAGCTTGATCACATCTAACTCCAAGCACATTCACGTGTTTGCATTACTTAAAACAGAACACTGGTCAGAAACTCACATCTCTTATGCCTCTAGATCCATTACTATTTTTAGAGACCTCTCTTCCTTCTAACGCATATTTTTTTCTGGACAGAGGAAAGAAAGGCAAAGAAAGCTTTGCCTGACTGTAGCAACTCTTGGAGAAAACTCTTGCTAGAAGAGTCATGATGCACTTCCCTGGTGAAAGGCTAAATCCATCAAGGGATGCATTTGAAGAATGGCTTTTCAGGTTAAAGTACTGCTGTTTTCCTCACCTAGCTTTCACCTCTTGTTCTCCCAGGCTATATAAGGTGTGTCTACATCACAATTTCAGTTCAGATCAGAAATGTGCTTTTGAAGCAAACCCCCCTTGAGAATACCCAGTCATTGTGCTTTGGGTTGCATTGCAGAATGGGCTTGGAGATCATGACTTTAGGTGAAATTAAACTGCAAAATAGGCTGCAGGATCATTCCTAGTGTGCTCTAATCACTAAAAGGTGCTGTGTAGATAGGACCAGACAAGAGGCAGCTACCAGTAAAAGACCCCCAGATGATGATAGCATGGATGTTTAGCCATCAATAACTGTTCTCTACAGATCAGTTTCTAACAGGCTACGCTACATGTAATGTAGACAATATACAATATACAATATGCATATGCAAAGTGTGTTTTGTGGTATTTTGTGTTCCTGTGCAGCCACACACATGGCTAGATCTCCCATGTGTGCCTTTCTGAAATTTTTCCCATCGAGCCACAACTGCTCAGGGCAAGAGGGTTGAAAAAAAAGGGATGTCCTGCCTGTGAGAGACTGGCTAATCAAGTGTTACCATGTGGCTCAACTTCTACCCAAGCCAGAAACTCTGATTCTTTACTCTGACTGCCATTACTTCTGACCATGCTGACAGATGTTTTAGAGTCTGTTTTAGCTCATTTACAAGTATATCACGTTCATATTACATATTTATTGTCTGTTTACTTCTATCTGTTGGACAGGCTAGATATGAAGTCATTGTGCCTTGATGTCACCCAGGCAGGACTCATCAATTAAGCCCTTCATTGAAGCCAGAAGAATCTTTTGTCTGTATGTTAAAGAGTCCTTTCCTCTACCACAGCACAATCGGGCTTATTAGTGACAGTTCGTTTCTTTCTGCTCGTTAAATTGATGGATTGTTACCAGATGGGTTTGAAAGATGTTTGAAGAAGCAGGGTTTTTTTCCCTTGGACATACTACATAAACATGTTGCCCTAAAATTCACATGCATCATGCAAATTCTGTCAGAGCTACTTCAGTAGCAAACTGTGTATCCCTCTTTGCCTGTTGGAGGTGACTGAAACCCCTTTCTGCTTCCATCAGCACTGATTTCTACCAGCTTTGGTGGGGTTTTTTTTGATCCCTCTGTAACCCAGCTGTCTTCTCAACTCACCAGCACAGGTTAATTACAGTCAGCATCACTGTATCCTTCCGAATGAGCTAACAGGGAGCTGCCTCTCTCCCACTCTGTACCTCCGGTAATTATTTGAAGCTGTGAACAGTGAATGCTAAAATTCTGCAGAATCGGAACAGTTCTCCTCAGACACTCTGTCCTTGATTCTCTGAGCTGCCCCACAGTGTTGAAGTTACGGAGAGTTCAGCTGAACTGTTTATGGAAAAGAGCGAATACTTTGTTTTTTCTGAACATGGATCATATAAATTCCTATATATAGCTAGATAAGTCTACCTGTCCATCCCATATTTATCTATTAAGTGGTCATTTTAGCAATATCACTACAGCACTCTGACGAAAGCCAGCTCATCAGAAAAATGCATGTGGCTCAGGGAGTACTTATTTAACTCCTTCTAACAAGGATCTATGCTGCCTGACCAACAGACATAAGACCCAAATCCGATGCTCAGGGAACCTGATATGACAGCGGATGCTTGAATTTTTTGTCATGAGACAAATGCTCTTTTAGTTGCAAGACAGGGAAAAGTAGAAGGATGTGGAACACATCCCAGCCAGCAGCAAAGCACACACCCAAACAGGCCTAAGGGATACCTGTCCTTAGGAACTGAGCCGATTTCCTTTAAGAAATCCGCCTTTTGCAACCTTTCTCTCACAATTTCAGAAATTGAGATATCTAAAATCTGTAACATTTCTACATGTATTAGGCCAAAACAGCTCAGAACCATTGAGACATCATCCCTCCACAGAAGTGCAGAAGTACATCTTAGCAGGACGTGGAAACTTCAGGGTGGAAATAGATATATAAGCCAGCCAGCCAGCAACTGGAGATTTTAATCTAAGAAATTATCTGAACCTTAATGTGTTAATTGTTCCCCCTCATCTTTTAAGAAGTTTAAAAATTTTACTTGTTAACAAAACATGTTCTAGCAGTAGTGACACAACAGAGGCAGAAGAATAAAGCTTCAGACTTGAAGAACAGCTCCAGGGACAATAGCAGGACGGACAGTTAAGCAGATTCCATTGAACCAAAAAGAAAATGCCATGTAGGGACAATGCAGTTGTCAGCTCTTTGTGCTCAATGCATTACAGAAGTCGCTCCAAGTGTTGAATATCCCCTTTCTTCTCCTCTCCCTTTGTCAGACATAGCATCTAATCATTGTCTTCTTGTTGGACATGCTCTTGCCTCTGAGTTCAGTGTAGTGCTCTCTAAATGCAGTGTGAGGAACGGGAAAAAGGAGGAGGGAGAAGGAAGGACAATCTCCTGTTGAACCACATTCAAATTTAGTCCTAGTTATGTGTTATTTCTTCATTATAAGTTACAGACCTGCACTTATCCAGCGGTCAGTACAAAAGCTTGATAAAGTACAAGCTCTAAAACTGCAAACTAGTTGCCTTCATCATGTTAACCTAAAAACTAGACTCCAATATACCACTGTTTTCATGACCTGCAATTACCACCCAGGAAAGTGAGCATGGAAATGAGCTGTGATCAGTTTCTGAGACCAGGTGCTCTTCTTGGCTCAGATCTACAGAGCCAACAGAAGAACCACTTACCAGTACCCACACCCAGAAATGGGGAGCTACATTTTTCTCCCCAAGAGACAGGTAGAGTTTTAAAGGGACACAGGAAAGTGGCAGAGACTCCTTCTGCACACAAAATATTTGATCTAAACATCCACATAGTGAATATGGCCCTGCATGTACCCAGAGCTCAGGTGTGCCCGTGAGCCACAAAAGTGATTCTGAAGCCTTTCCCCCCAGCTATGTCACAACCATGACATGAGCTTGCTGGAGGAATGACAAAGTGAATCACTTAAAATATGCACCAACCTTTCAGGGACCTCCCCTGACTCCTAATGCCATTAAGCTGTTCAAATATGCTTCTTCTGTGACAGGTGGCACTGTATGGAAAGCTCATTATGCTACTCCAGTATTCCAACCAGAAGCTTCCGGGGCCTGTTTTGGAAGAGGAATTTGCCCATGTTCCGGGGATGGTGTAACCCATCATGACCCTCCACTGCTGTTTGATCTCTCGCGAGACCCTTCTGAGACAAATCCTCTATCAGCTGACACTGAGCCCTTGTTCAACACTGTAACAAGGAGAATAGGAAAAGCCATAGAAGAGCATCGCAGGACACTGACTCCAGTCCCAGAGCAGCTGTCTCCATACAATAATATATGGAAGCCATGGCTGCAGCCGTGCTGTGGCACATTCCCGTTCTGTTGGTGTGATGAAGAAAACAATGAGGTAGACAGCAAACTTTAATACCAAAGCAAACTACGGTTAGATTTTTAAAAAGCTGGTAGTTTTCACATTCACATGACTTCAGTCATACAGAGATATGGGTCAAATTACACTGGAATAACTGAAAGGATATTATTGATTCTTTTTATTCGACCTTTTCTTTCACCCACAGAAATTCAATAAGCCTATAGTTAAGAAAAAAGAATTAAAATGCTCCAAACAAATTCCACCTATGGGTTACCTGTGTAATCTATCCCTCAAGTGCATAATTCTGCATCGAACACCCAAATAAATTTTAAAAATTTATTTCCTTACTGGTTTTCAATTCAAGTAAATTATGACTTATAAGAAAGCAAACTTTAATTGCAGCTGTTTTTACAGGTAATATGCTTGTTCAGGCAACATGGTTGAGCCCAAGGGGGGATCTCTGTTCACACCTCATCTTCTAATGAAAAAAACTGTCCTGTGTTTAAAAGCACAATTACATGTGTGATTTGGAAACATACCAAAATACATTGGCCTCGTAAGAAATAAACACCTACTAATTTACAGCAAATTTTTGTATATTCATTTATCTATCACGTAAGAATTCCCAGGAAACACTGAACTGATAAGTATGTTTTAAAAATTAGGTAGCTAAAGTTATCATCTCAAGTTCAGCAGCAAAGTGTCTAGCTGTTCTGAAACGCTAAACCACAGCAATTCCTACTGACATCCATTTCCATGTTTTTAAGTCATCTCACTTGCGAGAGCATTGAAAATCAACACCCAGCTGTCTGGACAAGATAGGTCCCAAATTTCACAGTCTGTGGAGCCCAGTTCGTAAGCTGCATGTCCCACTTGGGCAATAATACTCCTGATTTCATGAGAGTGCAATTGTGCCCCATGAAAAATGTGCTTTGTTTTGTGACAAAGCACTTTGTTTTCAGTAGGAGGTGTTAAAAAATTCACTGCACACACTAATCACTTCAGTGTACAGGTCATCTTCTCCAGGCCAAACAAGTGTCAGCAGTCTGTGCAGTCATTAGGGAAAGGGAGGGAATTAAAATATCTAATCCTCTCTTGCTGCCCTCAGGTTAAATAAATTCATCTCTCAAGATATAATCCAAACCATACTCCTGCAATATTTTTGTGTCAAATCTGATTTTTAAGCAGAGGTACCTCCATTTTCTACTTTCAGAAAAGTAGATTGTGTGTCAGAGACTCAGATTCACACTTCTAAGCCTTCCTGGACACTGTGGATTCACTCCTACCACACAGATAAAGTCACTGAGATTTTAAAACTAACAAGGGACAGTAAGAGCAGCACAGCAGGTACTTCAGGTGACTTGTTTCCTTAAAGCTAGCTGCCTTGCAGAACCATGCCAGTGCAGTTCCGCTCAGCACTAAGGGTGATTGTGTTTGTCATTTTTTGCCTTTTAGAAATGAGAGGAGATAAAATGGCCCATGGCAGCTGATAATCCCAGAGCAGCACGATGCTCTCCCAGCTCTTGAGCTGCAACAGCCTATCTGAGCCCTTTCACCAGCCTGAGGACACAGGAGCGCGTGTACCCAGACTCTGCACCTTTTGCAGTGTTTTCAGGCGAGCCCCCGCCTTATGCCCGCGATGTGTTGTGTCACCTGTGTGATTAGTCGCTACGTTATTTTGCTCTAAACAGCACAGGTTGTGACTGTGATGCAGTACCAGATGCAAGTCTTCAAAAAGGTGACTGGGCGTTTCTTCAGGTGACCTCTTAAAGGTCACCAAGCAAGTTATGTGGAAGTTATTCCACATAAATCAAAGGGCTAATCTGACAACTGATAGGAGACATCAATGTCAGACTTCACAAAAGTATCTAAAAATACATTTGTTCTTACTGCATGACAGCATATACATCCACATCAGCATTGCTAAGAACTTGTCAGACAATTTGACATTTTTCTGTGCTGACAGGGATTGAAACCAGAGCAGCTGCCTTTCACAGGATTCATGCAGAAAGAAAAGAACATAAAAGACCGTGCATTTTAAAGCCACTCTGGCCAATTCGGAGATGGAGAAGAAATCTTACTGCTCAGTGAGGAACAAAGCCAATTCTTTTCTAGAGTCCAGCAGACTGGTTCAGCAGCATCTATATCATCAGTTAAGCATGAGGATAAGCTTCTTCCCAGTTCACCTCACTGCCCTTTCCACTCACCCATGCCATTTATACACAAAAAGATGCCGAGTCACAGACAAGGCCATGATTAGGGCAGAGTGTTTACCGGGGGATGGGAAGGTGTTCAAGCACCCATGCAGCATGTAAGCATAGGTCCAAGGTCCCGTTGACAGACTAGGAAGCCCAGTATATCAGCAAAGTCCCTGACCTCCAACTCCAAGCACAGCATGAACACTTTTGACCCAAGTTTAAAGCCTAGCTAAGAGTGCATTTGGATTGGCTTATACCATGTCCATCATGCAAGCCCGCCCTTCACCTCACAGGAACAAAAATCACCCCATATAAAAGTAAGCATTAAACATTCATGCAAAACCTCACTCCTCTGACAGGTAAATTTGCTAAACTGTCATATAGAGGCAGAAGCTAAGGATACACGTGATACACATCCTGCCTTCCTGACATCCAAACACAGATAATTTCATCTTTGACATCAGCAGAAAGCCAGAGGGGCTTTCAGACAGGAGGTGGGGGAAACAGGCCTGGCAGCACAGAGTAATTGGCTTTTGTCAAGTAGCTGCTAGAGATGTCAGCCAGGTGGAGGGAAATGGGCTCTCCCCACACTGAGAGAGAAGAAGAGGGCAGACTGTGTGCACAGGGGTTATCCTCAGGGGACAAGGAGATCAAAGTAATGGGAAATCACTGAATAGGATGCACAATGTCACTTCAAAAAATGTGGGGGTCAGGAGAGAAGGCTATTTTCAGTCCTAAATTCCTTTCACTGTCTACAGCTAAATGTATCTTAAAAGATCCAAATTTTGAGGAGACAGTGGTAAGCAGAGTAAGGAGGTAAATTATATGCTTTCTTCCTCTTTTTCTCTCTCCCTTTGTAGAAGGGAGCAAGCACCACATGAAATGGCCTGTTGGGAAAACCTGAAACAACTGGCAAATCTCCAAGCCAGTGTTAACCATAGGAGAATGTGCCTACACATGGTTAAAGATAGACACCATAGGGAGGAAAGCATTACTCTGTAACAAATGAAGTTTGCTTTTACTGAAAGAGCTGTGGCTGAACTGTATAAATGTTTGACATTCATGTTTTATGAAGCTGGCTTCCATCTAAATAGTTCTATGATTATTAAATGACATTTGGAATCTCTACATTAGACTGACTCAACAAAGTAATTACCGAGTCTCACAGTAGTGAGACAATGAGCTTCTAATAGACCTCGCTTCACCATGTTTAAATATCAGATGCATGGCTTTGCTTCCTGGGACCCAACGGAATGGTAGTGCATGGATCACAAGATCCCATCATTTGAGGATGCAAAACAATTGTGTAACAGATAAATTGAAAAAAGCAATTTGAGCTCAAAGTTTATCCAGCTTGAAATTCCTGAGGACTCTGTTTGAGAAGCATTTACATAAATGACCAAAAAGAAGAAGTAAATATCACAAAACTTTTGCTCAGTGCCAGAACACACATATATATAGCACTGAACTGAAAAAAATATTGGAGGATCTTGGTAGAATGTTTTTTTTGTAATGTTGCATCTTAACAACCCTGTAAAAATCAAATGTGTTTAAAACCTAGTATGTATCATATTAAGATATTTTGAAAGCAAAAAAAAAAATTTTAAAAAGCTCAACTTCACATTTCTGAGATAAATGGGGATGCTACATGTTCCAAACAACCCTGGCTTCTGTTCTGCCATTTGTCTAAAAGCTGTAAGTAAACTTGCCAGCTGCCTCCCAGACAAAAATGAGCGAGAAAGAAACCACTTACTGACAAGGTGAAAATAGGAAAGGAAGACCAGGCGAAAACATACATACATCCAGTCAGTGCCCAGACACTCTGTCTGAAGACCTAATCTACATCAGGTCATTGTCTGAGACAGAAAACACCCTCTCAGTTCAGAGTAACAGAGTGGAATACAACCTTTAATAGGAGAACTATTGCTTCTCCTTCTGTCTGGCCTTGTGAAAAAGCCAGAATATGACCACTGAAACATAACCCCAAAACAAAACTGGAGAAATGTAGTTGTTTTCTCCCACTTTCCCCATGCAGAAGTGAGGCTTTGTGAGCTTACACTGGGGATCTGGGCAAAAGAAGGCTGTGACACCTCTGAAAAAGATCAGCTACAAGACACTCGATTATTATCATGTCTGAACCTTGAAGTATTTTATATCTCCTCCGGCCTCAGCTGTTTGTCACCTTGCCAACGTTCACAGAACCTTGTAGATAAGCAAAAAGTGTATAAGGTTCATTGGATGCTTTCTGAATTCTTTCCTGCCAATATCATACAATTTCTGCCAAAACATTCATTGGCATTTACTGTTGCAGCTGATAAGTAGTAGAAAATGAACACAGAAAAAAATTCCATGTGGTAAGTGGCTCAGAATTACTTGCTACAAGCAATCTGTGTTTTATTTCATTTTGCCTTGGTTTGAGAGTCATGTTACGCAGGAAAAGCAGAATTTATTTTCTTCCCCATTCTTGTGTTTCATGTTTCTTTGTATCGGTTTCAGCAGTTACTTGCTGTTCCTCTGTGAAATGAAAGTTCTGAATGAGTTCTGATATGAGAACTCTGAAATGAGTTCTAATACAATAACTTGTAGATGATTAAAGTTTAAAGATTTAGAGCATCAGTTACAAAATACTGTACGTGATCACAGTTTGTTGAAGCTGCCTAATTTTTAGAAGAAAATAATAGAAAAAAAATCACCATTGAATTCTCAGTGATTTTTGTGATCCGAGTAAAATCAACTTCAGTTGGTGAACCTGTTGCTTTCATTTTTGTCTCACAAGTTAGAATTCTTTTTCCTAAATATTCCCATTTCAAATTAAAGTTTGGAAATAAAAGCCATGTTACATCCTTCTACATTATTCAATACTATAAGACAGACAGTTTTAGTGCTTACACTACCCTATGAGTCTGTATGTAACCTTTCCAAATCCTGCCCTTGGCTGCAACGCAAACAAGTAAGCTGAGGCCATTGTTCACATGGTTTAATAATTTTACTGCTGGCAAATCAGTCAGAAACTTGATTATTCTGTGAGAGCTGTTTTGTTTCTACAGTTCTAGCAAGAGGGGGAAGCCTAAATAACTTTTATTTTTGCTGTCAGTTACATGAAAAGATTGGATCTGTTGATAATAAAAAAGAAAAACGTGGTGTTTACGTGATTTAATAAGGACTGCATTTTGAGATTTAATACAGAATGCATCTTGGGAGATAAAGTTGCAGGTGTTCCTATTATTTTACTTGGTATTTATGTCATTTAGGGATTACCTCAATAGCAGAGAAAACCTTAAGTAACCAAAAACTTACACCAAATTTTCTATGCTTTTTAAAATGTGAACCGGTTTAGAAGCACAGCTGACAGTGGGAGGGGGTGGATAATGAAGCTTAGATTCTTCCAGGATTTGACCTCCAGATTAATTCTGTTTTCTTTCCCTAAGAGATACAGTTTATAGTACTGTACTTTCATTTCTTTACAATATTTCATTAAGTTTTTCAGTTATTCTATTTTCAGAACTGGATGTGAACTCAATACATAGCTCCTGCGATACAGTTTGGTTTTGTCCAAGTAACTCTGAGCAGCTTAAGATGACCACCAGTCCAAGCAGAGCTTGTATAGGTGGTTCCATTTGGACATACTGTGAACAGACTCTGAAAATACGAGGGCTGCAAATCATGGGCACATATGTGTATTTGGGTGCCCTGTGCCAATAGGTACATATAGAAATAATTACAGTAGGTGTTACAAGGTGACAAAGATACCAGAGGTAATTCCTTGGTCTTTCTCTTGAATAATGTTTACATCTTCTAACAAATGTCTCCATTTTTCTCTGTAGAAGAAGTTAAAGTTCACCCTGGAAAGTACTGGAAAACTGTCCATCCAGTTGAATAATCTGCAGCAGTACTTGCTGCTGTAGCTCTTACATATTTTATCTGGTTAATTCGAGTCATACTTTTAAAAAGCAAATATTGAGAACTATACAAATGTCCTGTTTATTACTATTATTCTTGGACATCCAAAAAGTCAAGATGTAAGGTTTGGGATTTTTTCTAAACTTAAATCTGTATGAAAGTTCTGCTTGTAAGTTCCAAGACCATAAAAAGTATTCATGACATTCTAGGTAACGGACACAGTACCTACATTTTTCCCTTTGGCATATTAAAATACAGATCTGTAACACTGCAAACTGTCTCCCAAATTCATAGCTAATTAACTCTCAATGATATGTCCAGCTGCCAACACCAAAGGCAAATTTTGCAAGTGAGCGGAGACCTCCAAAACATTTTTTTATTTTTCTTGTGCTGTTGCTTATTGTATAGATGCAATCAGTGTAATTTAGCAAAAACATGCTTTGTAGTGTGGGAGAGAAAATAGGATACTGAATTATCAAGTGGAAACAGGTGAACAAATTCTACTTGGAAATGAAAAGCAAAAAACTTGTACTATTCACTGCCATGTATCCTGCACCGTGCATTTATCCCATTCCCCTGAGGTATCTTTCAAAACTCTAACTGGCCAAAAAAGGTTACTGACCCTGAAGTGAAAAATTAAAGTTTAGTTTTAAATTAGCTTGAATTATGAATAGAACAGTACAAATTTTGACAAGATCAAAGGCCTGATTTCTGTCTTCTTTAGGCAAATCAAGGATAATTCTACAGCTGTTCACTGGTATGCACACAGTGTGAGAGCAAGACCAAGTCCCTAATCTTCTAAAGGTTTCTGTGAGATTATGTATACAGTTTTCTTTAGCCTTAGCCCTTTTAAGTTTGTCCCTCCCACAAGCTGAGTTATGTGGAACTAAGTGTGACGTCCACTTACTTCCCAGTCTATAATTTTAAATTATTAGCTGCCCAGGAAAAATATTCTGAAGTAATCTCAATTGGTTTTAGGCAATCAGAGGGGAAAAAATTACTAGCAATACCAGACAGAATATGAGATATTAGCAGACGATATAATCAGGTCATTTTGGCCAAGCTTTGGAAATGCTTTCTGAAGTCAAATTGGACTGTAGCGACTTTTTTTCCACAACTCCTCTCTCACTGAAGCGTAATGGGTTTTTTCCTTAGTGGCTGATAGAAACACAGATGTTTGGTCTGATTGGTACAAGCGCTGCCTGCCTTTTGCTGCATTTAACACACACGTGTTCTTTCCTTCCCAAGAATATGTGCTGCATGTAGATTTTCGTACTGTTTTGTATCTTATCAATACTATTAATTTCATCCATTACTAGGGAAAGAGGAAAAAGAAAACCAAGCAGCAAAAGGAAAAAGGCAAAAGAAAAGGAAGAAGTCCAAGGGCCATGAAGCCGATGGAAAGGGGTCTCCATCTGCAGACCTGAGGAAACCTTTTTCTCTCTCAGAGAGTGTGGATATATCCTCCACCATGTAAGCTTTCCAGAGCAGGGCTGGGCACTCCTGATGTCCCCGATGCCAGTTATCAGGCTGGCAGCAACATGGCCTTGGCTGGAAGAAGAGTAAACAAGGCCACTGTGCTCTAACCTGCCCTAAAAAAGCCCAATTGTACTCTAGGTGCCCCAGGTGACTCCATCTCTGTGTTTCCTCCCTGGCCACCTCAGGGCACTGGGGAGATTAGTTTTCCGTTGAAAGTAGCTCTCAAAGGCCCTTTCCAGCCTTAGCTCCAATTTCCCAAAGCATCCCAGATTTAGTCTTACTTAGATTTCTCACTTAGCAGTACCTCTCTGACCTCCAAGGCAATACCAGCATGTACACATCTACATTCATGGAGAAAATGAGGCTGAGGCAACAACATGGCAGTGGTACGTTTCCATAACATCAGCCCTTTTCTTTCAGTGTGAAAGCTATTTATGGAGGTGGAAATGGCCAAAGATCCCAAGGAGCTGTGAAGGATGAGCAGGATCACATAGGACAACTGGAGGTTACTTGAAACACACAGTCCCATCAGAGGGGAAAATCAAGTTCTGACAGACCTGTAGAGCTGCACAACCTGCACAGCTGCAGGAGGGGAAGTGAGTGTGTGACTACAGACAGCTCATTGTTCCCCCAGAGCTGCAGCCCTCAGCAGCAAGAAGGGCTCGAGGAGTGGAAGCGGGGCGGTGGGAGCACTCTGTACAGGAGTAGGAGCAGGCTTTCCCCTCCAGCGGTGCCCGGCAGAGCCCTAGCAGGCAGGTGAGCTCAAATGCAGCCTCCCAGGGGTACTGCTGCCAGCTCTTGGGATGTGCCAGAGCCAGCCTCTCCCACCTAGCTTTCTCCCCTAATGGAGAAGTGAGGGCAGACAGGAAACTTGAGTTACAGAGTGGGTGAAAAAAAGAGTCCCCCAAATCTGCTTCTTATGACTTGTTCTCCAGGCCCTTCACCAGCTTCAATGCAGTAAAGCCTAACAAGCATGAGCAGGGCTTTGGCAGACATCCAAACCCACCAGTGTTGGCAGGCTGCTCCTCATACTGCTGCAAGTCTTCTGTGCCTGAGTTTGTCTGGTCACCCACCCTCGCCAGGTATCACAGGATACTTAGCACAGTCAGGATGTGGGTGATGCCCACAGCTATGGCCTGAATGAGAAGGAAGAGAAGGGGCTCCGTCGGGCTGGGTGAGAGGGTGATGGCAGCTAGGGAGCAGGGGTAGGAGGCACAGGGTCCCAGGGTGGGTGGGAGAGGGGACATGGGAGCTTGGGAGGCAGCAAGGGGAAGATTGGTGAGTGCTGGAGGGACAGGGGCACATCCCTTCAGCCATGTGCACCTTTGAGCCCAGCCCCAATGGTGGCACCTGCCCTCCCCAAGGTGTTTCCCACAGCGTCTGCACCCTTGCCTCAGCCTTAGAACCCTCCCCAGGAGCGGTGCTTCTGCCCCGGCCCTTGTCCAGCCCAGCCCTACTCACTGCTGGCCCAAGCTATACTGCAGCAGCAGTGCTGCTGGCTGGCACCCTTGCTGACGACCCTTTGTGATTTGTCCTCCGTGCTGTCACCGGCACCAGAACTCTATGACGACACTTCACCCAGTCACCCATGGATATTGCCTCTGGTTCTCTGGCCTCTGCAATGTGCAAAGCACAACTCCCTGGCAGGACAAAGCTGCCAGGGCCCCTAAACCTCCCCATAAAGAGCAGTGGGGGTGGCACAAGGGTGGCCCAGGCTTGCATCGGGAGCTCCACACCTGGCTGAGCCCCAGGGTCGGGCTCCCAGCTCCCTCCATGGCAGCAGCAGCAGCAAGGAGCCTTTGGGGGGCGAAGTTATTTCTCATGCTTTCACACATGTGCATGTAGCTCAGGCACCTGCACTTCCACTCCAACCTAATGATGTATCTGCATTGCACCCAGAAAGAAAATGTGGACTGCCCAGCCTGACACAAACTCAGATATCCAATTATCAGGAGAGTTGCAGAGGCTTGTCTATTACTGACCTTATTATTCTTGCCTCTAACAAGAAGGAAAAGCAACAACAAAGTAAAGATCAAGCAGATAGTTTCCCTCAGGAGAGCGACTTGGCTGAGCACTCTGATTGCACTCCCAGTCCCAGCTCCCTTCACCGCTGCAGCAGCAGAGAGGAGCCTTTGGCAGGGACAGAGCAGAGCAAGTTCTGCTCCTGCCTCCTCAAGGGGTTTGCTCCTTGCAACCCCTGCAAGCCACTCTTGTGTCTGTGCTCTGTCAAGCAACAGAGACATATTGATACCTACTAAGTGCATGGAAGTCAAGGAAACACAAATGAGCAACCAGAGGAAGGTCAGAAGACACTGGCTGTCACAAACTTCTGACAACATCTGTGTCAGATGTTACCACGAAAATGAATATATCAAAGGGAAGGTCAGCCAAAGGCTACACAATGTATTCACTGTGTAAAGCTTGGTGGGTATTGTCAGTCTTCTGGTGCTAGTAGGAAACCCAGTCTCTTTGCATGAAAATCCATGTAAACTGTAGCAGAGGTGAAACATTAGATCTTGAGAGTATCCCAAGTTCTACTCCAAATTTCAAAAACTCGAAGGTAATCCTAGTACTCTCCAGGTTGCCCTGTTCTCCAAGAAAGCAACATATGGAAATGTACGAATTCCAGAACAAAAGGAACTGGCACTAGAGTGGAGCAAAGGCAGGTTTCTGACATGCACACCCCGAGCTGCAGGGTTGCAGCTCAGCCCTCACCTGCTGCCCAGCTCTGGAGTCCTCTTGATTCTCTGCCCAGAGTTTCTGTGATTTGAACATTATGCTCAAAGGCTTTCTTCACCTCTTGAGTCACGTACTAAAACCTAGTACCTAGTTCTAAGCTTCTTGTTGTTTTATTCCATTCCCAGCAAATTTACTTTTATTAAAATGCAATTTACCTTGCATTTATTTCTAGGTCTTTTTTCTTACAACTTTGGAAAAAAGAAGGAATTTCAGTGCTATCAATGTTTCAGTGTTGATCATAAATCAATGGCATTTTATTTCTTGTTAAATGTTAAAGGTCTCACATTTGAAGTGTGAAGAAGTTCATCTAAGAATATGTAAGTGTGCCTACAAGCAAATGTACTTGGAATAAACATATTCGGCATATATGACATGACTAAATAGTTATACTACAAAAAGACAGCATATATGCTATGTTTTAAGCAGGCAGTAGAATACTTCTTTTAAGAACTGACTGCAATGCATTTAATCACATTTATAGGGCTGAATTAAGAAACAAACAACAAAAAAACCCCCACAAACAAAACAATCAAAACACCCCAGAAATAATATCCCCAAATAATGACAAGAAAACTGGGGGAAAAAAGCAATCAAATATATAAGACTTTTTTTTCCATAGACTGACCTAAATACCCTTACATAAAGATAAAAATATAAGAGATATGAATTATGGAAACAGGTCAATCTCATGGTATTTTCAAAGTCATGTGAATTAAACCAGTTTAGATTAGCAAAACAACAGAATCAGATCCATTAAGGAATAAACAGGTATGCTGCAGACTTCACAGAATCACAGAGTGGTAAGGGTTGGAAGGGACCTCTGAAGATGGTCTAGTCCAACCCCCCAGGCTAGTGCAGGATCACCTAGAGTAGATCACACAGGAACTCATCCAGACGGGTCCTGAATGTCTCCAGAGATGGAGATTCCACAAGCTCTTTGGGCAGCCTGTTCCAGTGCTCTCTTACCCTCAAAGACTTGTTTCTGTTGTGCAAGTAGGTATTTTCAGGAGCATGCAAATGGATAAAGCCACCTGCAACTAGCCCAGCCTTCCATTCATGGACAGAAAAATCAAGGTTAAAAAAACCCAACCAATCACAACAAAAAAATAAGCATTTTTTTTAAATACCAGCCTTACAAAACAACTGATGTGAGCTGACTGGAGAGACAAAAAAAAACTTCTTTCTCTTGAACAACGCAATTGGAAAGGTCCTCACAAGACAGCAAGCAGTAAGCAAAGTGGTATTTTAAGAACAACAATCTCCTTTTCCTGTAGGCCAGGAAAGTGCATTAACCCACACGTCTAAAATTTTCAAGAATTCTCCTTGTGGCACCCCCACACTATCTTCTGTTTATACACCCAATAAAATTGTTATGGCAAGTAAAATTACCCTCTACATCTAGCTGTGAATAACTCTAAGCACACGACAGAAGAAGAATCAGCATGGTTTGTTTTAAACACAAGCTGTCCTCATCCAACACAACGAGTCTGCCACCACACAGCAATAGGTCAGAGTCTGGCACAGCTGCTTCTCAGGTTACTAGGGCTTGAAGAATTCTGACAGAACGCTCAGTCACACACATGTCCAGGCCAGCTGGTAAAAGATCTTTGGTGGTTCTCATTTTACCATGCCATTTTTTCCCCTTTTACATTTCATTGAGGTTTTCATTCTACAGCACCTTCCAAATTGCCAAAGTGAAAATACATCTTGTTTAGGGAGAAACGGTGCCACCAGAAAGTCTGCATTTCTTAACTTTCTTTACCTTCAAAATACCTGGGGCTATACCACACTTTAATGTGGAAGAAATTCTAGATGAAGCTTGCTAAGGTTTTTTTCCAAGTCATGTTTTGACTCAACCCTGTGGTTCATGGCCCCATGCAGCTCACAACACTCCCTAGACCTGTGCTTGTAGCCCCAAGATTTCAGAACAATGTAAGAGTGAAGAACACTGTCCAAAGCACAGCACTTGCAAATCCTGGATTCACTTACAAGATTCTCACTTCTCACACTCTGGTGACAGCAGTACAGTGCAAGAATCCATTATAATACTGCATTACTTGTAACTACTTCCACATTTGTTGTGTGAAAATGGTTGTATTTGGTCTGGCTGAGCTGGAGTTAATTTCCCCCATAGCAGGCCTCATGGTGCAGTGTTTTGCGTTGGGAGCTAGAAGGGTGTTGAGAACACACCCGTGTTGTGACTACTGCTGAGCAGTGCTCGCACAGCACCAAGGCTCTTCCCAACATTTTCCCCCCAGTGGGATGGGGTGGGCAACATCTTGGGAGGGGACACCAGGACAGCTGACCCAAACTGACCAAAGGGATGTTCCAGACCATATAATGTCTGCTCAACTATTAAAGCTAGGAAAAAGGAGGAGGAGCTAGGAAAAAGGGGGGTGGGGGGCAGCTGTTGTCCTCCAGAGTAACCACTATGCATATTGGAGCCCTGCTTCCTGGAAAGGGGCCAGACATTGCCTGTTGATGGGAAGTTGAGAATAAATATTTGTTTTCTTTCAGTTCCATGTGTGGCCTTTGCTTGGCTTTTCTTTGTTTTCATTAAACTGCCTTGATCTTGACCCACAAGGTTTCTTCCATCTTATTCTCTTCCTCTCTTGTCCTGCTGAGGGGGAGGATGGAGGAGGTTGTGGTGACAGCGCAGCTTGATGGGTAGCTGGTGCCCAGTCAAGGTTAACCCACCACAACACCACACAAAAAGCTTGAGAAGTATTTTCAACTACAGCTATACTTTTCCGTGAAATACAATTAACCAACTACTGTGGTGCTAAGAGACCCTAAAGCTTGTAATTATGTATGTCTGAAGAAATAATTATAACTTGTGCCTATTAATTCTGCTCAGCTAGTAGTGCTAATGTCTCAAAAGCAATTTAATAAAATTTAAAAGCATATTTAAAATAATGAGTCAGTCATACATAATACTCCCTGGCACAAAATAAACAACCTGTAGCCCCGCCATCACCTGAAAAGTACACGACTTCATATGTCCTTTCCATTTGTATTTTATTTCCATGACATTAATGTACTACAAATCTTTGCAAAATATTGTATAATCCACACACAATACCATTTTACATATCAACACTTTCAAATGGATTCCATGACAGGTCCTTGTAATACATTCCTTGGCCTATTTAAAAACCTTTAAGTTACTGATTTCATGTATTTTCAGTAATTTTTCTCCAATAATCTAACTGATGTGCCCAGTAAGATCTAGTAGTTCCTGTAAAAAGCCGCATGAAGCATAGTGTTGACTACAGTTTTACATAGTCTTCAAAACTGAATTACATTAGCAATAACACTTACAAAACAAGAGAACTTTCTCAGAAGTGCAAAAGTTCACTAAGAAACAGGGATAACCAGCAGATGAAATGCCACACACGTAAGAGGACGCTGCTGCTGCCGTGAACTCTGCACAGCGCTGCGCTGGGCCACACACAGCAAGAGGTGGGACACACCTACCTGTGTTAACACCTGAAGGTGGCCTACCCAGGAGAGGCTGGCTATCGGGGGTCCCTTTATGATCAACAAAGAAACTGAGAAGAATCATCTTCCAGACATCTCTCTTCGACTTCAGAGACCCTAAACATCTAAGTTGAACTAGAAGCTTGAATTCAGCAGATACACCAAAGAGAGTCTCACTTTAAGAGTGCGTAGAATAAATGAGAAATAAACAACTAGATAAAATCAGAAATACCCCATGAAAGTAAAAGCAAATCCACTATCGTGAATATTAGAAAGTAATTCTAAAATAAAGATAATTTTTCTTCCTTTGAGGGACCTTCTGACTCTTTCAATTCTTTCCTAATTTGTACAAGTTATTCCCTGCCCTCCTCCCCCCATTCCTTGTTGATGGACAGAAAAAGAAAAAAAAAACTCCTTCTACCCTGCCTTCTTCTCCATTAGCATCTATGGCAATCCCTCTGATGCATAACATTACATCATTGCTTTTTAAACAGAATCCCCAAGCTATTTCCTTGGGTATATCTGTACCAAAATTGGTGACATATTAAGACTGAAACGTGTTTCAAGTCCTGCACCAGCACTGCAGAATTCTTATTCTAATACTGAGTGGCATTATGAGTAACAATCTGTTATTATACTAATGTGTTTGTCAAGCTTTTTTCTTTCAAAGTCTTCCTTTTTCCTTGTTTGTTAAGATAATCTTGCCGCCATTAGTCAAATTCAAATACCCAAACTCACAAAGCAATCCCCCATAAGTATCCTTAATATTATGGAGCCTGGTCAGTAGACTCTTCTGGAACTCCACTCACAGATTCATTAGCTCCCACACACAGTCATTGTTTAAAAGCTCTACAAAGTGTCTGTTTACTAAAACAAGTGCCAACTGTGTTTTCAGTTGCACTCAAACCGCCTGCAGTACGGGGCCACCGTGGTAAATGAGAAGAATGCCTTTGTCAGCTGCAGTCTGAAGCACTGTAAACAAATCGATATGAAGCACCAGAAGGTTTACACCATAGTGTCAGCATTTCTTCCTCTGACTACACAACACAGAACATGCAAGTAAAGCTAACAGTATTTAAAAAAACAACGTATACTATAGGAACAATATAAAAGGTTAACTTACGTTATCAGTCTATCTTAAGAGTTTTACATCACTCTTCATCACACTGGTGATGAAACTGAGCAGCTTCCTATAAATAGAGAGAACATGCACTAGTGATCTCAGACAAAGTCTGAATTTTCTCTAACCCTAAGTATACTTAAGTGAAAAAGTTCTGTCACAGACTCCTAGGAGGCCAGGATTTAATCACCTCACTTTTTTTTTCTCATATTGAAATCTACACTCTGGCTGCCCTTGAAAGTGTTAACTCTGTTTCAAGAACAAGAATTTCATTTAAATAGTTTTACAGCATCTTCTCAAAGGTAAAAGTGCTTTTGAAATAATCTCAATTTGTGAAATAATTTTAACTTCCAACATGTTTCACACTCATGACTGTATCTGCAGAATCCTATGGAGAGAAGCAGGGAGGAGTGATAAATATAGAATCATACAATGCTCTGGGTTGGAAGGGACCTCTAATGGTCATCTAGTCCAATCATCCCTACAGTGAGCAGGGACGTCTTTCACTAGATCAGGTTGCTCAGAGCCCCGTCCAACCTGACCTGGAACGTTTCCAGGGATGGGGATCTACCACCTCTCTGGGCAACTTGTGCCAGTGTTTCACCACCTTCATGGTAAAGAATTTCATTGTAAAAAATAAGAGAGTTCAAACTCAGAGGGTATCATTCATTATACTTTAGAAGGCACAATGGGAGAAAATGAAGATGAGACACACATAAAAATAAAGATGAGGCACACTTAACAGTTAGAAAACAAGAGTCTGTATCTGTTAATCTTCCCCCAAAGTATACAAGGATCCATATCTACTTTTTTAACCTTGGTGTCAAATAAACTACGTACTATAAACCGAATATTCAAAGATTGCATTTACAGAAGAAACCTAGATTGCGATGGCCATTACAGTACACTGCATCTTAATGTAAAAATACATCCAATTTCTTTTTGATATGTTCAAAAGCATCTTTCCCCATATAGTCCATGCGCCCTTCCTCCCATTTTCTCCGTTCATCTTCTGGACTTGGTTCTTCTGCTCTGAAGTGAATAGACAGCTCTGAAACGGAATGTGCAACCTCGTTCTAGGGGAAGAAGCAGAACAGTGGGAAAACAGTCATTTGGTTGTTGTCATTTCAGTGCTGTGAAATTAAACTTTGAATGTCAAACTTCTTTTTACAGTGCCAGTTAAAACAATAAACCAAACAGTTTTCAAACGTTCATTCTTGTTTTGATAGTGTGATCTCGTTTTCCCATGCTTTTACTACTTGTCATTGCATCTTTGAACATACCAAATATTTATTTTACTTGTCTTAAATCAAACCTTGGCATACTCAGCAACAACACAATAAGAGTATTACAAATATGGCCTGTTTAGAGGAGAATATCTCCTATAATAAAGCATAACCATGTATCTGTGCAAGTTTTGTGTTCCACAGGCTTTTATGTGAACATAAGTTCCTGGAATTTTGGGTCTATCTGATCTGAATTTGCTTTATCTGATCTCCAGTGAGATCAGTATTATTTAGCAGATGTGAGGCACATTACCTATATAAATTACTTCAAAAGATTGACACTATTCTTTACACCAACAACTATTTCATTTTAAATGATGGTCCAAAATTGTGAATCCTAGTTCAAGATGAAGTTACCATAGCTGCACAAATGCAAGACCCATTATTAGTGATAACTTCAACCACATAAAAGGAAAACTGTGGCCATGACTGACCCATGTCAGTAAAACCAGAACATCTCAGCAATTAAAACCAGCAATAAAGATGAAATATAACATGGACTAACCAAGGCAGCTACTGAAAACCTGCTTTCAGTACTACCTCAAGAGGCTCCAAGGCAAAAATCTCAGCTCATGTTATAAACAAAACTGAAATCAGCCAGAATGGCCTTCCAGGGAAGCCCTCACAAATTCAATACAAAGATGTTTCAGAACAGAACTTAATGAGGAGGAATCAGTGGCTCAAACGACCCAACGTCCTAGAACAGCCACTACATCTGCCTATCTGGAGCAGGTAAGGCACAGGACTTGTGCAAGACCTGCACCTGCAGACCAGGTAAGGTATTTCAAACAGCCAACATGACATTATATGCTCAGGCAACTGCATCATTCCATACATATCCTTATCTGGGTCTCACTCTGTACATGACTTTAAACATGAATAAACATTCCGAAGTTCATGCTTGCTCCCTATATATGCAAACATGCAACACCACTTGGTATTTCAGTTGCCATAACGTGTGAATATTTCTTTCCTTGCCATCAACAAGCCTTATCAACAGCTTTGGATGTCATTAAGAACCAGAGAGGAATTATCATGTTCTTAGAAATGAAGAATTTTAGTTAAGGCCCAAACACCCCTGGCTGCATGGGAGCTACAGTTTCACCTACAGTTTTGTTTCTCAGCCTTACAGTATTTCACCACAGTGCTTCCCAGCTACACAGGCCTCGTTAGGAAAACGGCTGTGTTGTGTACAAGTCCTGGACACACTGTCACCCCCAGCAGTGCCACGTCTGGCACTGCTGTCACACTGCCCACAGGTAAACACAGCGCGAGATCAGAAAGGAAAGCCTGGTAGCTTAGGCTCTGTGCCTGACTCACTGTATATTCATTTTCCACTTGCTTGGAAACATCACTTCAGTAGGTTAAAAAAAAAAAATCCAAACCAACACAACACAACAAAACAAAAAAAACCCAAACAGCTTTGCTTGTATTGGTATTGGAGAGCTAAAATTAACATCACGCATTTATTACTTGGGGGCTAGCACAGGAACATATACATTTAAAAACTATAACTGATAGAAAGGGATCATACTCCAGTAGTGGAAGCAGTAGAGGAATGACATAGCTAAAAAGATTTGCACATTGCGTCATAATTAGTTGAGGTTTCTCAAAATGCTGACAGGAAAGACACACAATTATCAACAGATGTACAATGCAGAAAGCTGCATGTAACAGTTCTGAGGCTTCCTGAAACACAGGGGGAAATACAAGTTGTTCTGAAGGTCTGTCAGGCTCAGAAAGACGGACGTTAGAAACTCTTTGTTCAACTTCACGTACAGGTTGCTAAAAGACAGCCACTGAGGCTTTATTAGGAGAATATTTTTTCATAGTTTCCTTGTCATGAGAATTCATACAATACAAATTGACGTCAGTCTTGGGGTAGCAGAAAGCAGTGAATGGGAGGAAAAGGAACAAAACACATTATCACCAAGGACAAAATTAATCTCACCCTGCTTTAGTTATCAAAATGGCATTGAATCTAAGCTTCTACTACAATCAATCTAGGCTAACTACCTCCAGAGGGCAGCTCATCTCATCCTAAAATAGGTTCAAAGTGGCTGTCATTCTTCAGTGACTACAGAAACAGTCTGGGAAGCCAGCTTACAGTAGATGCCTACTGTTCATGAGGCAAAATTTCAACAAGAAAAAAAATCTCATTTTAGGATAATAGCTTGCTCTGTAACTCATGAGGTTTTTATATGCATAGAATAAGAAAAGAACAATGTATTCCAAAATAAAGGTAAAATAGGTTGCCCAAAATATTTGCCTCTGCCAGTTATCAAAACGTCAATGAGCAGACAGACCCCATTCTGAAGTCTCTTCCATCAAAACCAAAACAATCCCACAAGACTACTAAAGCTAAGCAACAAAAAATGTAATGATGGTGTTCCTAAGAAGAGAATCAGGCTATTAATATCTAATTAATATGGTCTTCTGATAAACCCATCCTAGTAATAAAAAAATAAAGGAAATTTAACTTTAAATTACAATACTTTAAGTGAACTTTATGGTTTGGGTTTTTTTTACCCAAAGCAAACATCTTGGAAGTGTGTCACTATTTGGTTTGAGCATTTCCAGTGGAGTCAGACGCATGAGGCACACAAGGTATCACATGTTTTGAAAATAAATTATTTCTATTCTTCTCCTTCCACTCCCCCAATATAAGGGCAAAACTAAATAATATATTCCAGCATACAATCATCAAGCAGGAAGTTATTAAATGGTAAACTTTCTACCTAAGCTTGCAATTTCACAGTCAACCAAAATCGAAATTTATACTCTGTTCATTTCTGCCCACATATGAACAGAGGTTTCAGAATGTTCTTCAAATCATTATGCAGGACTTGTGATGTTGATTCACGACTGGGTTTGAAGGTTTAGGGGAGTTTTTTAAACAAATAAGCAATTACTAAGGTTGACAAAAAGATTATCTGTAAGGGTTTCTCTACAAACAAACCCTGGACTATTGTTAAAAAAAAATAAAAGAATATGTTCAGGCTGCAAAGGTTTTTGCTAGGTAGTGCTTCAGTTACAAACATGAAATGATATGGCATTTAGACATGCAATCTGCTGAATTATACTTTCCTCTGATTATATATTCTGTATCCAAATTACAGCTACAGTTAAACCCTCTAGGCTGGATTGACAGACCTTGCACAGATTCACATATAGTGTTGGTTCGTGCATTAGATTTGCCATGACAAACGAACCTACAAGTTGACAATATTGGCAAATTTAGTTATTTTACTTCACACACAACCAATGGAAGAGAATGAGATCACAGGGAAGATGCTATCCAAGAGATCATAGAATCATACAATGGCTTAGGTTAGAAGGGACCCTGGAGATCATCTAGTCCAACCTCCCTCCCATGGGCAGGGATGCCTCTCAACTAGACTAGGTTGCTCAAGGCGTCATCCAACCTGGACTTAAACACCTCCAGGGAGGTGGTATCCACAGCCTCTCCAGGCAATCTATTCCAGAACCTCTCCACTGTCATGCTGAAGAAATTCTTCCTAAGATCTAGTCTAAACCTACTCCCCTTCAATTTAAAACCATTTCCTCTTGTCCTGTAGCTGGACACTCTTGTGAAAAGTCCCTCTCCAGCCTTCTTGTAGGTTCCCTTCAGATATTGGAAGGCAGTTATAAGGTGCCCCTGGAGTCTTCTCTTCTCCAGGCTGAACAATCCCAGTGCCCTCAGCCCATCTTCATAGCAGAGATGCTCCAGCCCCCTGGATCATCTCTGTGGACCTCCTCTGGACTCATTCCAACAAATCTATGTCCCTTTTATGGTAGGGACACCAAAACTGGATGCAGTATTTGAGGTGGGATCTCACAGGAGCAGAGTAAAGGGGGAGAATCCCCTCACTTGACCTGCTAGCTACAATCCTGATGCATCCCAGGATATGGTTGGCCCTCAGGGCTGTATGAGCACCCTGCCGGCTCATGCTGAGTTTCTCATCCATCAACACACCCAAGTCCTTCTCTTCAGGGCTACTGCCAACTGACTCTGTACCCAGTTTGTAATTGTGCCTGGAATTGGTCTGGCCCAGATGCAGGACCTTACACTTAGACTTATTGAACCTCATGCAGTTTGCATTGGCCCATTTCTTAAGCCTGTCACGGTCCCTCTGGATGGCCTCCCCTGCCTCAAGTGAGGCCATCACACCACACAGCTTAGTGTCGTCAACAAACTTGCTGAGGGTGCACTCGATGCCACTGTCCGTGTTGCTGACAATGATGTTAAACAGCACTGGACCCAGGACAGACATCTGAGGAATTCCACTTTTTACTGGTCTCCACCTGGACTTTGAGCCATTGATCACAACCCTTTGAGTGCAACCTGCTAGCCAGTTCCTTATCTACTGAGTGGGCCATCCCTCAAGTCCATGTCTCTCCATCTTAGCAACAAGAATGTCATGTGGGACAGTGTCAAATGCCTTGCACAAGTCTAGGCAGATTATGTCAGTTGCTCTTCCCACATCTACCAAAGTTGTAACTTTGTTGTAGAAGGCCACCAAATTAGTTAGGCACGATTTGCCCTTAGTGAAGCTGTGTTGGCCATCATCAATCACCTTATTATTTTTTACGTGCCTTAGTACAGATGCCAGGAGGATCTGCTCTATGATTTTACCTGGCACAGAGGTGAGGCTGACTGGTCTGTAGTTCTCTGGGTTCTCTTTGCTTCCCTTTTTAAAAAT
>JAVSBS010029466.1:0-11484 GCA_033124195.1 Coracias cyanogaster | reverse complement strand
CTGTAAATACCCGCGGGCCGGTTTGAGGAGCCCCAGGGGCCGCATCCGGCCCGCGGGCCATAGTTTGAGGACCCCTGGTCTAAAGGGATTAGTGTTATTTTCTCTCAGTTGTACCTTGCTGTAGCACGGTTTATCAAACAACATGTAATGACTTACAGCTGCAGAAGCATTGTGCTATTATGTAAAACTGGATTCCTGAATAAATCAAGGAGAGTTGGTGCAACAAAAACACCCAAATACAAGAGCAGCAACAACAGAACTCAGACTCCTACAACGATCATCACTAGAGTCTTTTAAGATGCTCCCTGTTGCCCAACACACAAATTCAGGGAACCATTTTCTGAGTCAACATTTCTGAAAAAACAAATTGTACAGAGGAGTGATAGAAAGTATTCTAGTTTTTAATATTAATACTCTTGTGAATTAATATATTTAAAAATTACTTTAGTAACAGATTTTTTTTATATGACACTTTAGTAACTAACAACTTTCAGTAATTAACCTCTTCGTAAAATTCAATGCAAACTGTTTCTGATGCTAGCAAGAAAATTCAATAGCTACATCTAAGTTGAAGATATAGACGCCCAGATCAGATGCATAATTAAAAAACAATCTCATTTTACTTTGTTTACTTTGTATATAGTAATATGCAGCATACTTACAGCTTCAGAAGTGAGTTCCTCAGGTGAACACGCTGTGGGATATATTTCACGCGTCTGCTCTGGAAGCACAGGCGTTTCTAGAGAATTGGCCACATATGGACTGACCTTTTTCAGTGTGATTTCAACTCCATTGAAGGTGTGCTAACAAAAACAAGAACATCTTGTCACTGAAATGCTATTTTGCAGGAAAGTAATATCTCATTTACAAGTTTCACTTCCTTATGGGAAATGTCAGCATTAAAGGAATAAGTTAATAAATTTTTAAAAGTTTGTGGATCCAGATTCAGAGCATGCTGCAGTTTAGATTTTTGCACTTTAAGTATGCCAGCATCATCAGGAGGTAAATCTAACAGGTATTTCCACCTTCATGTTGTCAAGGCTGAAATATTTATTTACTCCACAATTTCTTAGAAGTTAAAGCACAAGATCAAAAACTACCCATTCCTGCCTCTGCTTTCTAGTTTATCATAAAGTTAGCAAACCAAATCCCTCTCTGGGGTTTTGATGGTAATTGCCCAACTGATCTTACAGGACTACGCAAATAGTTCAATGGTGGGACTAGTCTAATATTTTTTTTTAATTAAGAAAATATATACATATGCATAAATATGATCTAAATTGTTATATCTGCATACAAAATTAAAAATCATACTTCTACCCATTACTTTATGCTGCTGTCTCTAACAGATCATCTACTTATCAACAAATTTTTTCATTCTATTCATGGAAACCATACATTGCTGCGCTTCCTTTGAAGAAAAAAAAGAAGTGTAAAGACCTCAGTAAATGCTTGATGACATATAAGTACTGAACGTAACATCCTAAATGTAATTAATGCTGCCTTTGCAAATCTGATTTATTTGTTATGGCCCGCATAAAACAAGTTATAATGCAGTTCCCAAAAGGTAAATTTTACTGTAATTCAAGGACAGTTTGATGGTCTACATCAAATTATCTTCAAAAAGTCAAAAGTCCATTTGTTTCATAGCCGGATTATCACCATCTCTAGTTAATTTGTATCACACTTTGTGTTCAATTTACAGAATCTATACGCATACATTCCCATACAAACACTTTGTCAATTGAATAGGAGGCTGGGCGAAATTTTTGGAAAGCAAATAAAAATCCTTCCTAAAGTGCTAATTTAGATGCTTCTAGAAGCAATCGCTGCTACTACCAGTCAACAGATGTTATGTTTTTTTCATGTAATTCCTTCATCTAGCAAACACGTAATTTTCAGAATTCTGGTTGTGATTCCAGCATATTCCCACTAACTCTTTTATCAGTTACCTTGCACTCCTCAGAGTCTGATTCTTCCATCTTTTGAAGTTTTTCTAACAAAGGCAATATACTGGCACTGTATATATTCCACCAGAGGGCAAGGAATGACAGCTGATGAAAAGATCCAGAGGTGGTGCCATCCTGCATAACTCTCTTTGTTTGAAGGTTGTATTTGTAGTTCCAGGGTTTTGTCGCTCCCAAGAAGTGAACAACTTTGGCATCTCTACCAAAACTGTAGAGATTACACATACAGGTCAATATATTGTATGTATGTATTTTTAGCCTATGTAAACTGCTAATGAAGCATGCTTACTCTCACTGGTGAGGTAATTTTGACATTTTGCAACAACACCACATTCAATATGAGTATATATTTAGTATTTTTTCTATCTTATTAGCTTAAGGTATCTTGTTTAGCATAGAGAAAACAAAAGGCTGCCTTGCCCTTTGCTTCCAGCTGCTGATGCTAGTAGAAAAGATGATGAAGGAAAATGACAGGCTCATGCAGTACCATTTCCGGTCCTCCTGCATTCTCTGTTCATAAACAAGTAAATACCACTTCAAGCACCGAATCAACAAAATTGGTTATTATTCATCCCGTATTAAAAATTACTAATAAATACATCATCCTAAGTTTACCTTCCAGTAAGAGTGTTTTGTGCAATTGGAGCAGTAATTCATGACACTGTAAATCCTACTTGCCTCCTGCCAGAAAAGTTTCCTAACCGCATTATCTGAAGTCATATAATTACTAGCACAATTTTTGTTTCATAGAAGAACCTAAGAAATGGTTTAAAAAACCCAAACAAACAAACCCCAGCAACTGTTTCCCATAGAACTGACTGCAACACCATGCAAAAGTAAAGGTGTCAGAGCCTAATGCTGAAGTAATCTACGTCTTTTCAAATATGAGAAAAGCTTCTCTGAAACAACACAGGAGACAGTGCAGCGAGTTCTGGGATGCTGTGTCCAGATGCAAGATGTTCATATTGCATTTGATATTCTACTGAATGCTTTTTACATAACACTATTTCCGACTGCCTTAATTTATAATCAACAGAATATCCCATTATTACGCTCTCTTATAACAGAATGTTTGTTAACAAACTATAGAGATTTACAGTCAGTCAGACATTTTACTACTTACTGATTGAAAGCAGGAACGTAGGTGTATACAGCACTGCTGCTTAAGTTATAGAGGAAAGGTAAGTGTTTGCCAATATCTGCTGTTGCCCAGTTGCTGAAGAAGCTATTCAACAAGCCTTGATCACCCCCTAAAGAATATATAAAACAGTATTACCATAATTATACATAAACTGAAGTTTACATCAAAATTTCACATCCAAGGATGAGAGTGAGAACGGTGTGGTCATGGGACTGCAACTTGGACTTGACAATATGGCCACGTGAGCAGGTACAAGTGAATAATACCTGATCCATTCCAATGCCAGCTGAGTGTAAGTGGAGTCCTATTGTAATACATGAAGAAAGTAGTAGGAAAGGGTTTTGGTGTCCCTCAGAGTTGACTGAAGAGCTGTATTTTTCTCTCCTAAACCAGACAGTGAAATTAAAACTTACTGAACAAGACTCATATACAATGTCCCTTCCTTGCCCTTTATGGGAAGCGCAGACCACAAGTCAATGGGTCTTGAGAACAGTGTAAGAGGCAAAGGTCTGCACCTTGAATTTCTGTGAAGGCACAATTACGTTAAGCCTACAGAACTCCTGCCTTCTTCCATACTGCCAGGTAGCACAGAAGCCATGAAAAAACAGCTTACTGAGGAGGAATCTAACGTCTCGCACTTCATCCTTACCATCAAAGCTGCCATGTTCAGCAGCAAACCGGAGCAGTAGGTTGTAAGTTTTCAAAGAAGGTCGGAACACAAATACACCACTATTAAAGCAGTCAGGCCAGCCAGAATCAGGAGCTGCTGAAAACTCTTCTCGATCAAATAACTCATCAACATTGCAAAGCACCTTAGAGACAGTAGGAAACAGGAAAAATTGTTAGAGAAAATGTTTTTCTAGAACATAAGTAGCTAAATCAGTACCAGTGGAGTGAATTACTAGTTTGGCCAAGTTTTAGCTTGTAGAATGTAAAAGCATTGGCAATGCAAAATATGCTAGGGGTCAGAACATAATAGGGCAACACTAATTGCAGACCTCCATGATTTCTCTGATAAAAGTGCAAAGTCTGTGAAATTATTTCATGAACCTTCGAGACTCTCCAGAAGGTCCCCTTAAATATTATAACATACCATGGAAACACACAATTTCCTTCTTTCTTAGCTCTCCTTCCCAGAGACCGCTAGTCTCAGTAGCTGCAACAGAGCTGAATGAAAGCTGGGAGTTCAATTAATTTGAGTTACCAACAGACTGACTAAAGGGGTAGCAGAAAAAATGTCTGTTACCAGTTTTCTAACGTAAGTTAAGCTCAGAGGTTTGTTTTAGTTTGGTTTTTAAGCTTCATATGGAAGTGGGAAAAATCAATCAGGAGAAGGTCAAGGTCACTTTAAAAGCTGGTGGAAAGACAGTTATGCAGTCACAGAGAGTCTGGATCCCACCCACAACTAAGCCACTGTGAAAAGCAGGAGAAGAAAACTTTTTTAGGAGAAAGATTATTTCATTCAATTTGAAACAAAAACAAGTATTTGCCTTCCTACTTTACCTGCAATGTAAAACATGAAATTGTAAGCCTACCCACCTCTTCTCTCACCTCCTGAGAAGAAGAACTTAGTTTGTTTTCTAATTCTAATACAATCCTATTCAATTAAAAGGCATCCCAGTCTTCCAAAGTGAGCCATTGAAGTGCAGGGAAAGGCTGCCATAATTGCTCTTGCCAAAATTATGGCCATTTTTATCTCTCTACCTCTATTTATTTTTTTTTAAGTAATTAATATTTCTGGTTTCGTTTTTATTTTTCTCCGTTTTAAAAGTGGCCCGCCTCCCTGACAAGACTAAGTCCAAATGAAAGTGTATGACAGACCAATTTTAAACATCTGTCAGAAGCCCCTTTGCGTGGCGTGTGTTTGTCATATCTTTTGAAGACAGTACGGAGGCTACTCTCAAAACAAGGTTTATTTCTCTGCAGCTGGCAAAACTGTGAGCAGTGCCAAAACACGCCAGATGGAGCTCCTGCAACGTTGGGACCACCAGCAAATCTGGCCACTTCACAGGCCAGTGGACTGGCTGACAAGGAAGCATTCCACACGCAGAGTAAGCCTTCAAGACTGACACAAACACTTCCACAGCTCCTGCTCTACTCACCAAAGTGTCTGCATCCATAAAGACACATTTGCTATAATGAGTAAGGGTCCAACAGTGAAGCTTAGTGAAGGTTACACCCAGTTCTGGCCTCTGCATCAGAGCCAAACGGACCGAGTCAGCACTATCAAGTGCATCCACCTTGATGACTTCATCAAACACACTGCGGAGGACAGACCTATCAGGGCAAGCAGTGGAGAGAAAAAAGGGAATTTAGAGAGGTTCATCAGAGTTCACTTCTGGCATGAAAACAGCAACAGACAGTACCACATTTCTTATGGCAGTAACAAAGGCTAGATTGATTGGTTAGAATGAGAAGTCAGAAGTGACAAGTCCTTGTAAATAGTCTGCTTAAGTGACAGCTTTCAATCAGAGCATGAACCGTTGCCTCTTCCACTACAGGGCCAGCACCTCAAAAGCAACAGGTGCTCTACGGAGGAGGAACCAGTCGTTATTTTAGTTACTTAATCTCCTACAGCAACACCAACGGAAATTAAAGCAGCTTTCATCCTGCACAACAGTCTCTGAAGAACAGCACCACAACGTGTTCCCTGTGCATCACACAGGATGTGGCACGCACTGCCAGCACACCTGTTATCTAGTAGCATCTGCACCTATTGTGCCCAAGTAAAAGCAGCTTCAAATCTGCAACTTTTAAAACAGGCAATATATACTTGCTCACTACTACAAATTGTCTCAAATGCAACTTCTACGAAGGCAGCTTTTTTCTACGCATATCATTCACGGGAACTTTATAGGTGATACCAGAGTAGGTAATTTTCCTTCAGGACACAATGAAAAAAAAATGTTTTAAGCACAGCTTATTTATTTACATTACACTATTAACTACAAAGTCCTGGATGCCACACAAACACAGAAGAAGAAATGCCTGTGTTGATTATCTAGATTTCAGAGTCCTTAGCTTTTGCTTGACTGATCTTTATGAGTCAGGAGTTAACTGGGAAAGAATTAAGAGTGAGTACAGATTTTCAGAAGCGTAATTCAGTGATGTACTTTTTAAAAAAAGCTATCCTTGATCAAAAAGTGTATTATAAAGGTTCCCCCCTACTGAATGAGGATGGAAAAACTGATGGACTTAGTATCCCCTCCAGGTGTCAAATGTATACAGCATTCCCTCAGGAAGATTACAGCGTTCTGACAAAAATTGAATTAAAAAAAAAAAACAAAACTGTAAAAACAGATTTCTGTGCATCCGATCACAGCAATAAAGGGGAAAGTATGCTTCTTGAGCCAGATGCACTGCAAATACTTTCACATGGCATACAGAAATCAGGAGCCTGCACAATTCCTAAGCCATAGGAGAACAAAGACTTTAAGTAGCTATTGCATGGCATGTTCCTTTTAACAAGCATCACAGTTCCTCCAAATAACATGGCTTGAGTTCAACAGATCTAATGACATTTCTGTGCATGCCGTTCTGAAGTGCCTGTAAAATCACAACCCACATTGGAAAGTGATTAAATTATCAGCATGATAGCCATGCACCAATATTTTAAGAAGATTACTCATCTGAGGCTGAACCCCTAAGGTTTCTGGAGAATTCTGATGTCACACGTGGTTGTGTATCTTGCTCTTTCCAAAAAAGAAACACTTGGGGGAAAAAACAGCAGAGCTTTTATTTCAGCTTAAAAGCAAGACACTGAAATCTTAATTCCCCAACTTCCAGCTTATGTTCCCCAATTATGGGTTTAAGACAACTTTCAGCCACAGGCTCTACTTCTGCAAGTGAATTCTGATTAGGCTTATGATCTTATCATGGACGTTATTTGGGACTCCTCTTAGAAATTGCTAGTCAATGGGGAACTGCTAGACATAATGCTGTGAAATCAACAGGAAGCCTATTAAAATCTTTCATGCTGTTGTTTATTATTCCACATGATCAGCCTCCAAAAAACCACAAATCCTTACCTCATCCCACTGGAAACCTCTGGTGTAATTAGTACTGCCAATTTTCTAGATGTCGTATGGTTCCTCAATGACTGTCCAAGAACAAGGGCGCCTTGACAGTACACATCATCGGTAGCAAGGGTCACAAAGGCTTGATCTGTTACTGTAAGCAAATATTCAGAAGAGTCACTTTCCAGCTTTAACATAAGCTCTTTTGGCAGGTTCCTACAATCTCCCTCCTCCAGCTAACCAACAGGCTGCAGCTTGTAACAACCTGCAGTTCCTGTGATAAGCTCTTTTCTTTCCCAAACTCCCCCAGAAGACACAACTGAATAGAAAATCCAGTGAATGTGATTGTGGAATGTATGCTATTTTTGGTTGCCTGATTTACATAGTAACAGGTATGAAGTTTTCCAACTAGCCTTAAACAAATAATTCCCCAAGCCAAAACATGATGTTAATAAAAAAAGCCAATCTGTAATTACTTAGATTTTGCATTTAACATAGTATAACACAACTGATAAGAAAAATGTTCCTGTTTATACAGCGCCAAAAGCTAAGGAAAAAACTCCAGAATGTTAAGTACTAGCCAGAAATGTCCTTCTTTCCATAACCTCACTGAATCAACCCAACAGCAATTATTCTTTCCTCTGTCCTCTTTGTACTAAAATAACTGGTGCTGGCTGAAAAAATGCAGAGAAAATGCACAGAAATTGCTACAGAGATTGGTACAGCTCCCAGAAGCTAAGGATCCTTACCTCAGGTAACTCCAAGAAAATTAGGAGTGTTTCTCATTGTCAAGAAACGCTCAGGAAAAGAAATCTACAATAAAAAACAAAGCTACACTCCTGCACAACAGCAGACAATGTATTTTGTGGAGATACCAGGCCTGTGGCAGTATCAGCAATGGCTGCTTCTCAGCTCTGCCCTCTGACAGAACCACCATTATCAGGGTTCTTCTGGGGAGAGCCAGCACCTACAATTCAGCAAGACGAACAGCATCCTCAGAGCAGAAGGAAGACCTCAGCTTTCTAGGCTGCAAAATTAACCAGAACAAGATGAGTGGGCCACACAGATGAGGGGAATTCCACTGAGCTCTACAGAGCTTCAATACATACTTGTGTTGAACTACTTGTTTAAAACCATCACCATCTTCAGGGACAAGCAATCATGTTAAATAAAGTAAAACAACCAAACAATAATAACGACATAAACACCCTGTCATACAGTTTCCAGGCTCTGTGAGAAACACCGGGAAAGAATCTCACAGCACTAGTTGCAGAGAATCCAACAAATGACCTCATGGCTGCCTCACCCAGAGGCTGCCAAAAGGAATGAGTTCAAACCTCTAACCTAACATCAAAGTACACACTGAAGTATGGTAGGTGTTGGTGACCAGGTCTCAGGTACTAAGTATTTTAATTTTTCATGTCCTCTGAATCCAGAGCAAGGCACGGACCCAATGGTGTGCTATCTTCTTCCTCCCTTTTTGCCCTACCTCCCACTCATCTCCAGCCAGACCTGAATTCAAATCAAGCATGTACCCCTTATATCTGCTGACACTGCAGCACCTCAGGAGTCTACACCCAGTAGTGTTAAACTTGGCCAGGAAAACTGAACCATCCACCCAAACTTAAAATAGTTTGCAGATCCTTCAGCTAAGCAAACTCCAACAACATTTTTTAATCACAATTTCCAGAAGAAGCTAATGAAAAAAAGGAGCTTTCAAATCTGTTATCATAACAGCTTGAGCAAGTCAGGGGTGTTCCAGAAAACAATGAATGAGGAGTTGCTCAGATGAAGTGGTTTAAAAGGAGAGTTGTGCAAGTAAACTGCTCCTGCTGCAATTTTTCCAGAAGGTTAAATAAATAAATAAAAGCATATATGAAACCCAACATAAACAAACAAAAAAAACCACTGAAGGCTACTTTAGCAATAAATTTATTCTCAAAAGACACAGAGTCAGCAAAGAAAAGCACTTTTGTGTTAGACAACACGCATCTTCAGCCAAATAAAAGTAATAAAACAACTACTGAGAGGAATGTGGGAGGTAGGTTAATACAAAAAGCAAACTGAAATGAGTGGGTGTTTAAATCTTAAAATACTGTTTTAACCACCACAAAACTGAACGCAAAATCTTATTGCTTCTGCAAATTCTTTTAGCTGCAGAAGCTGAATCTTTACTTAAGTTATACATCTAAAAATACTCAAGCTACTCATCAAATCGTTCAGGGAGCTGGTATGGCAAATCACCCCATCCCATTCATGCTTTCATGCCCTGTACCTCTGAGGCAAACGTTGTGGTCGGAACCACAAGGAAGCAAACTGCTGAACAAATACAGCTTCTGAGAAACTCTTGCTAATACCTCACACAGGAAAGAAATCAATTGTCTGTTTTGAGAATCAGGTGTGGGACATATATTATGGCCTTCTCGGTAAAGTGAATCATTACAGAGGTAATTAAATGGTTATCGAACTATTGACTGAAACCAAGCAACATTAAAACATTTCTGCTGCAAAGAGAGAAACATGTCTTAGCTATTTTAAAATCATACAGGACCTCACTAACCCATTAAGGATCCAGAGGGGGTTTAAAAAAAAAAAAAAAAAAGAATTTATCATCACTTGTTCTTTCATCTAATCCCAATTTTCAAGGAAGAAGTGTTACTTGACTTGCGTCATTTATAATGTTCTTTGGAACTCTGTCCCTACAAGTAAATGTTTTAATTTTATAACTGAAAATGATGGATCAGATTTTCATACAAACTTGTGAAAATACACTGTTTATGTGAAAATTCCCATTTAACTGAAATCAAAGATAATGATGTGTTAGATCTAGTATACACAGGGTTTCTTTAAACTGCAAAGGAAGACTTGATCTTTTAAGTTCAAAAGCCAAAGGTGTAGGTACTTAAAATTCATTGCAACTGGATTTTTTGTTTGTTTTTTTTTTCCAAGTGCATAACTTCCAATTCTTTGTGGTGAATCACAATAGGATTTATCATGGAAAACACCTATTAAATTTTCAAGCAAGTAGTTTTGAGGCTGTGGAACCCTATGGCTCATACCATTGACTCTCAGTAAATTATGAGAAAAGTAAGTGTATGATTAGAATCTCATCAAAACCATGTCATATGAATGTATAAATCTGCTCATTTCTCTTCTCTGGATTACCACACAGCACATGAAGACAGACACTTAGGAATCATTATCCTTAGCAGTGGCTCCTCAGTTTTAATACCAAACAATAGTTTCTCACAACAAACCAAGGACTTTCAAGCAAGTAACTGTGGTGAGTTATTTTAGAGCCTGCTCTGCTCTGCAGCTACAGATAGCAAGACAGAAAACACAGCAAAAGTAATGTGAATCACCAGAGCCAGCATGATCTTGCTACAGTTTTTTAGCCAAGATCACCAACTTCCTATGCTACTTACTCATAGCAGTGGTACCTCTGACACTGCCAGAGGCAAAATTCTTCTACAGGCCTGAAAACTTAATTCCAGGGCAGCTAAAAGCCTTACTTAGAATCCACACCAGCAAGCAGACAGGGTGGTGCTCACTTTGATGTTCAAAGGAAAAAGAGAGGGAATGAACAAACACCAGGTACCCACTGAGAATCAGGAGTGACTCATAACTGAATGAGCTACATGCACCTGCCAGCTTCAAGAAAAGTTTAAGTAGGGTAGGGTTGAGGTTTGGGTTTTTTTCCCATAATCCACTAGATATAGCTTTTTAAACACAATTTGGTCCTTATTCTGATAGACAGAGAAAGGATAAGCATGCTCTAGCTGTGGCTCCTAGAGTAACAACTCAAATTTGCCATGTTGTCTACTCCAAAATTGCAGCAGACCAGAGACTTAGATGCTACAGCTTTCCTACAAGCATATTCTAAATAACACATTGCCCTCTTATGCATAAAAATAACACTAGATAAATCAATAGCTAAAAGCCTACACAAGCTGGTTAAGTCCGCAGTATGTACTGCCCAGCATGTACTACACCCTAACCAACATTGTACAGCTGCTTTCTTAAATTCCTCCATGGTACCATCTGTTGCTCTTTTACCACCTCCCCCTTTTTACTTCAGACACAGTCTGCAGGATGGGCAGGCTGCAGCCCGGACCTGTCTGTGCCCAAAGCACCTTCCTGAAATCCAAAGTGACAATGACATGACACAGCCTCAGCTCACATCTCTACTCTCCCTCCCACACATAGGTCCCCATGCATCCTCCCCCAGAAGCATGTCTCAGTGAGGAGGTGCTAGATTACTGCAAAGATAAAGCTACAGGCCTCCTCAGTTCTCTGACCTGGCACAACCATATCAGAAGCACTTGGAACAGAAAGCTCTGCTCCAGCTGACACCCACAAT
>JAVSBS010029465.1:45205-73887 GCA_033124195.1 Coracias cyanogaster | reverse complement strand
AGCAACCTGCTCTAGTTGCAGATGTCCCTGCTCAGTGCAGGGGGGTTGGACTAGATGACCTTGAAAGGTCCCTTCCATCCAAACCATTCTATGATTCTACGAAATACGGGTGTGTTTTCCAAGGGTCTAGGAGATGAAGCTGCAACACGAGGCTCTGCAAGGAAGCGAGGGCAAAAGCGTTATCAAATAGCGGGGGCCAGAGGAACAAACCTGAAGTGTTTAGGACAGCTCCAAGTGCCAGGCAGCTGGGGTCCACTTTCCAGGGTCACAAAAACCTCCTCAGAGACTGACCAGACACCTTATCTGAGCCATAACCACTACAGTCATTATCGCTTGTTTTTCACATAATTGGGAAGAAAAAATAAAAAAAGGTCTTAATTATTGGCTTCGTGCCTGGCCAAGGGGTTTTAATGATCTTTCCCTCATTTAGTTTCCTTCTCCAGCCGTCCCCACTCCTCTGACCCTCTTGCACCAGTTCTGGAGACCCAACATGTCTTGGGCTCCTTGCTTCTAGGCAGTGATTAAAAGGTCTAATTAAAAAATGTGGGATATTGGCCCCAGGACACAGAGTCCCCCACCTGGGGAGCGTTCCCAGCAGGTTCCCACAGCTTTCCCCACATGATCGTTTTTGGGGAGGCTCCATTTCCAACCCATTACTGCTGTGACCACAGGGATGCCCATCACGCCTTGGAGCACAAAGTCCATCTGACGTGCCTTGGAAAGACCTTAAATAGCGCAGCTCAGGCTCCGGCGGGTCTTGCATTCCCCGGCTCCGTCAGGTGGGTCAGGATCGAATCCCATCGGCACTTGAAAGCCTTCAAGACCCACGTCCCCAGCCCCAGTCATCGGTGACAAAGAGCTTTTGCCATCGTCCCACCCCAGCAAGGATGAGCCTGTGGTGAAGGTAACGCTCCCCCCAAGCCCCTTTTTATGGCTGACAGCGTTTAGAGACATTTTTTCTGGGGTTAAGGATTTCTTTCTTTTACCTCCTTTTTTTTTTTTTTTTATTGCTCATGTAGCTCAGATGGCTGAACAGATTTTCTTCAAAAGGCTCCAAAACAGCCAGAGTCTAGTGGAAAAAAAAAAACCAAAGGAGCCTGGGAAATTAAAAAAAAAAGCTTGTAAATTGGGGTCTAAGAGGTTGCTGGTTAATAAGAGACACTCTCCGGGTGGGGCTGATGGGAATGCTGAAAGGGACGGGGCGAGAGGTGCCTCTGCTCCCAGCAGTGTCCCAGGAGGGGATGTGGTGGGAGATGTCGCACGTGGGCTGGGGGCACCATGACCCTCCTTCCCACCACTGCCCCACGGGGTAGCCTGTGCCATGCCAGGGTGGGCAGCATCTGGCTGAAGGTCACAAACCAGGTGATGGTGAAGAGTCATCACCCCACGGTAAGTAACGCACACAGCTCAGAGACCCATCCGGTCACGGGAACCCCTCTGCCCAACGGGCTGTGGCGGTGGTTGCAAGCTCAGGTGCTAAAATGTTTAACATCTTGGGCTGCAAACCACAGCAAAGCTAGATTCATGCCCAGGCTTTGGAGATACAATGTCCTCTGTCCCATACCTTGGGCACAGCTCCCCTCTCTGCAAAGTCCCTCCATCTCTGGCAAGGATGGAAAACAGATGGTGCCATCCCTTCTGGTCTTTGGAAAGCCTTGGCAGCACTTGAGGACACCTGCACCAAGCCCCAGCAGCCTTGGTCTACCTCTGCAATGGGAGGTGCTTTCTTTGGGCTTGACACCTGAGATGAGGACACCTCCATGGGACACCTGCTTGTGCTCCAACCTGAATGTTTCAACACTTGATTGCTTTTCTTGGAGAAAAGACAAAAGCAAGAAAAGGCAGATGATCTTCCCATGGAATTAGACGGCTGCAGGAGTGGAGGCATCAAGAAAACCTCAGGGTATCAGGAGACGCATGCTCAGATCACAGGTTCTGACAACAGCAGTGGTTTGACAACAGTTTCCAGCATCTCTTCATTCGCAAAGGGCAAATGCTAATGGCTGCCAACTTCAGATGGTCTGTTTGGAAGGGAGGACAAGTGGAGAGCAACTCAACATGGGTATGTCTCCACTGCAAAATCAATGCATCCCTGAAGGCCCCGTCTTTGCACAAACCTGGTGGCCCAACCTTGGCTAAAAGTATTAGAGCATTTTGGCAGCTCTGAGGACCATGAGATGGGGCTCAGATGATTCATAGGGATCTAGAGGACACCCTGACCTAGGTGGCACCTTTGTCCTTGATGGATCAGGAACCTGGGCAGTGGCCAAAGCAGAGGTGACCGAGGTCTCTGTGTCCTTGCAGGTAACCCCATGAGTGTGGCCTTGCAGATGACAGCATTTGGTCTTGCTCTTCTCTCAACCCTCTTCCTGCTCCTTGCCACATGCACCGACTGCTGGATGGTGAACGCTGATGACAGTTTGGAGGTGAGCAGAGCCACCAGCGTCAAGGTTAGCAGAGCAACCATGCTCAAGGTTAGCAGCTGGGAGCAAAGTGCGTGCCTTGACATCCATGGGGTTGCACCATGTCTTCATGGGCTTGGGAAGGGGACATGGTGGGACCAACCCGCTGCTTTCCCCATGAGCTGAAGGATTAGAGAGATAATAGAAATGCTGGAGCATTTTTCAGAGGAGACGAGAGCCAGGTGTGGGTAAGGAGTCCCTGGGACGTGCCCGGCTGTGGTGGTGAGAGCCTGAAGATCTGCCTTGCAGGGCTGGGATATCCCTGGGCAGCTGGGGTGGGCTCTGGTGCTTTTTGCTTCTCTTTCTCCTGCTTCCAGGTAAGTCACAAATGCCGGGGGCTTTGGAGAGAGTGTGTCACCAACATGCAGGATGGGGTCAGGACCTGTGACCAGTATGACTCCATTTTGGCTGATCATCCAGGTAAGCTGCCATGGCCTGGAGGCATTTTTTAAGTTCATGGCTAAGAGTTTTCCTGCTTTCCTTTTCAAAACCTCGTTGCAAAGGGCTGACCTTCATCAGTTGGCAATGCAGGCCCAGGGCTTCTCTTGGTCTCCTGCCTCACCAGCACAACCTGGACAGCAACCCTAGTTCAGCCAGATCTGCCATGGGGTCATCAAGCAGGAGGGAGGCCATGGAGCTGTGCCACCTGACGTGTTTTGGCACGTAGAGCCTAGGCACCGTTCCTGTCCCCCATTGCATGGTGGGATTTGCAAACCCATCGATATTTCATGCAGGGGTAAGGACCATGCCCACTGGGCAAAGGCCTCAGCTCAGGGACAGGCATATCGTGGTATGGAGCCTTCTCCTGGCCTGCACAGGGCACATCGGACCTGGCACAGAAGAACCCTTGCATAGGGTGATGACAGGGGACAACACAGATCCGGGCAGCGGAGAAGGGAGCAAGGAGTCAGCACGGACTAAGCGGGGCTGTGGTGCAGCTCTGGAGAAAAAGCTTTGCAGGGAGAAGTCACATTGCACACCACCAGTCACGTGACCCAGCCAGCCCTTGGGTTTGTCACTGCTACATTGACATTTGATGTTCAAAACACCAGCTACACAACTTGGAGGAAAAACCAGACAGTCTGGCCAGCAGCATCTTCTGTCCAAGCCTGTACAAGAAAGTCTTGAGTAGGTGACCACATCCCAGGTGCCAACTGGTGCACCTGAAGTTGTTTGGTTTCTCGAGCTGGTCTAACAATGGGCTCATTAAGTCCTGTTGTAAGGTTTCTGATGAGCCTGGCGAGCAGCTTGCCTACAGCACACGGCAGGCATGGGGTTGGTGGGTCCCAACGTAGGTATCTCCTACGGCCACTGGTGACTTTAGCAGGGACACCGGCAGCAATCTGGAGTGGGGAGACCAGTTCCTCTGACCATTTCTCAGTCCCCTTTCTGGTATTTTTTTCCTTTCCCAGTGAAGATCGTGGTGACGCGGACCCTACTGATCACAGCGGACCTCCTGGCTGGCCTGGCTCTGGCTACGTTGCTCCTTGGGCTCGACTGCATCAAGTTCCTTAAGGAAGATCCTGGTGTCAAACTGAAGATGTGCTACGGGGCCGGTGTCATCCTTGGCATTGGGAGTGCGTGGCTGGGAGAGCTCAGAGGCAGATGGACCTTGTGTCCCACGGGGAGCGGGGGGATGTCAGGAGCAGGGGACAACCCCTCAGAAGGGTCTTGGGGAGCATGGGGGGTTTCATGGCTCTTTCCTAACCCGCCCTGTTCCTCCTAGGCATCCTGGGTCTTGTGGGCTCTGTGTGGTATGCGGTGGACGTCTACGTGGAGAGGGCCATGCTGGTGTCGCACGGTATATTCCTGGGAGTCCACTACGACTTCGGGTGGTCGTGCTGGCTGGGGATGGCTGGCTCCACGGGCTGCTTTGTGGCATCTGTCCTGCTGACCTGCTGCCTCTATGCCTGCACAGGTCAGTCTGCCCTGTCCTACCCCACCTCACGTGGCTTTGAGCCCTGCAGGGTTGTACATGGGGTAAAGGACCAGCTCAGAAGGTGCAGGCACTTCTTACAGGGTCCAGCCAAATCAAGGGGAACCCCTTTGTGTCCAGCCTGTGCATCATCCAGCAGAGGCTGGGTCATGCCCGGCAGGACTGGGCTGAGTGAGGACCCCATAAGTGCATGAGAAGGGGTGCAAAAATGCTCCATCCACATCTGTGGGCCTCAGGGTCCTGGTGAAGGTGCATTCACATCTACCTAAAGCAGTGGCCATTCTGGAGCTACGTCACTGTGACCACCCAAAGCCTCTGCCAGCGGCTACAAGGATGTGCCAGTAGTAATCTGGCTGTCCCACCACCAGGGACATGGGGCAGGTGATGACCAAACATCACCTCAAGCCTTGTCCCATGGGGTGGAAGTTGGCTGCACAGCGCTGCTTGTCCGGAGTCATTTCTCCTGCCGTGTCCCCACCCTCTGGCAGGGCCCAGCGCCTCTGCTATCGCTGGCCGTGACACAAGCCCAACGCTTTCCTGGCAGGCCCCAGCAGCCACTGGCAACCTCAGAGGCTTCCCCAGCCCCGGGGCAGGACGGCCACCAGCAAGATGTACGCCATGGACTCCCGCGTGTGAGGGCGGCAGCAGGTCCCGCTCCCCCACCCAGCCAGACCCCATTAAAGCAGCGTCACCCATCCCGGGACATCTCTGCCATTGCTCCGACTGCGGACTTCACGGGAGCTGCAGCACCAAAGCAAAGGTGCTGCAGAAGCCACCCCCAGAGAAGGGTTTTCCCTCGTTTCCAGACAGGTTTTAGGAAAATAAACCCCAAAAAAGTATTGCTTTAAGAAAAGATGTCCCCAAGTCACCTGGGGAAGCTGTTGGGACATTGAGGGCAAAGGAGTTCCTCCAAGGTTGGAGGAATTTCATGGGAAGCCTCTTCTGCGCGGAGCAACAGTGACTCCCCGTGGCTGGTGGCCCTGGTCACCCCGGCTCCAGCCGCGCTCAGAAATCGGGCAGCCCAAGGTTTGGGATTAAAAACCGGGTAAAGCTGGAGCATTTGTTCATGTCGTCGCGGGGGGGTCCCCGGAGGAACGCTGCAGCCACACGGGTCAGGCACAAAGAGCTGGGTCGGCCTGAAGGCTAAAGGAGGTGCTCCACCTGGAACGGGGGGGTTTTGAGTCCGCAGGGAAAGGGAATTCTGTTTTCCAAGTGAATTATTATCCTTCTTCACACGCAAACCATTAGGAAAACAAGCCAGAAGCCCAAATCCCACCAACTGGCTGCTTAAGTCTTCATGCTCCACCCTGTCCGTGCAGGGAAGGTCCCACACAGGGGCTTTGTGAGCTCAGAAGGCAGCAGAGCAGATGCTGCCGTGGGGCCACGGACAGTCCCCACCACAAGAAGGTGTGGAAGGGACTCGTGGTAGCGCTTTGGCAGCCCAGGTAGGACCCCAAACCCCTACACCTCCCACCAGAGGAGCTGCAGGGTCCTCCCCAGCCGCCCGGCCCCAGGCAGAGGATGGGGACATCCCTTCCCAGCTCCCACCAAGCCGAAGGGCAGCAGACCCGTGGCTTTGCGTCGCAGAACCAGCACCGGGCAGCTGCAGCGTCTGGCACCGTTATTAGTTCATTAAATTACTCAACTGTTTTTGAAAGAGTAGCGATTTTTCCCTAGGAACCTGAGAAATGAAGCAATCTCTTCCCAAAAGCAGGGTGACAGAAGAGCACGCTGACAGCCTGGGGTGGAGCAGCAGGATGGACACGGTCTGGAGGACGGACAGAGGCTGCGAGAGGGGCTTCAGAGAGAGCAAAACCCCCCAGCCCGGAGCTGCTCATGGCCAGCAGCACCTGAGCACACAGAACCAGAGCGTGACACAAGCATAGAGATGTTGAGGAGACCCCTCAAAAGCTGCCATCAAACCATACCCACCCCTGGGTGCTCCTCCATGGCCACGTTCACCACCAGCAACTTGTAACTGGTGTTTGAGGGCAGCCCCAGCACCTCACCTCAGCTCCTGCCGAGAGCCGGCTCTGCTGCCAGGTGAAGCTGTTTCCAGGGAGAGCAGAGGCATGGGCAGTCACCACAGGGCCACAAGGAGCCCATCACCACCTTCAGAGGCTGCCAGGTTCATAGAAGGGGTTGGAGGGGACCTCAAAGAGCATCTCGCTCTAACCCCCCACAATGGGCAGGGACACCTCCCACTAGACCAGGTTGCTCCAAGCCCCGTCCAACCTGGCCTTGAACACCTCCAGGAATGGAGCATCCACAACTTCTCCGGGCAATCTGTGCCAGTGTCTCACCACCCTCAGACTGGAAAAACTTTTCTTATAACTAATCTAAATCTCCCGTCTTCCAGTTTGAAGTCATAACCTCTCATCATATCACTACAAGCTCTTGTAAACAGCCCCTCCCCAGCTTTCTTGTAGACCCCCTTCAGATATTGGAAGGCCTCAATGAGGTCTCCTCAGAGTCTTCTCCAGTCTGCACAACCCCAGCTCTCTCAGCTTGTCTTTGTAGGAGAGATGATCCAGCACCCTGATCATCTTCATGACCCGTGGCTTTGATTGTGAAGAATACTTCTGTTTATCTGTGTTTATTAGGTATGTTTGCCTTCCTGGCTCCAGTGACTGTGTCTACTGAAGTTCAAGACAGATTATCAGTAATTGGTCATCAGGTTCCTAATTTATCCTCTGCAGACTGTGTAACTCCCCACTTGCTGAAATCTACAAAAATCAGTACAAGGGAAAAAAATGGAGCAGAAAATCCCTAGTTAATAAAATGCCAAAGGTAAATGAAACACTACCCACAGCAAAGGTAGTAACTGTTGCCTTGCAGCTGAATTCTGGGGCTGTCTAGCAGGTGTTTAATGCTTAGAGTATACCAGGCAGTGGTTCCAAAAAACTGAAATTAAAAAAAAAAAAAGTGTTTGTGTCTCTTCAGGTAGAGAGACAATCTCCAAACTGCTGAAGCTGGGCACTGATAGGAAGACTCTGGGTTGATAATTATGAGAAAAATGTAACTAACCTGTGGGATGATGGGTTTCCCTTCTTGAGTTTTATGAATTTGGTTGTTCTGAAAGATCGTATTGAGGAGTAGCAGGAAAGAAATGTCATTTGTGAATAAAGCTCTTCTCTACAGAGGACTGCCTTTCTGCTTTACTGGTCCTGGATGACTGTGTAGACCTTGTACCAGAACACTCTGTATACTCTTAACTACACATACATGTATTTAAGAAGTGCATGTAGAGTGATGGAAAGAAATGCTTTGTAAGACTGAAGAAAGAAATGATCACTTTTTAAAAACAAATTATATGCACAAAAATAAAGGGTAATGAGCATTGCACAGGTAAAAGGAAGTGGGTTATTTCATTGCAAAAAACTATAATATACGTGGCTGACAAAAAGAAGGGGAAGCCTTTTCCTTCTCTCACAAAATGGCAAACCAGGACAGTGATTCTTTTGTGTGGTTAACTCTGTGAATGTTGGTGCCAGGTTCCGAAAGTGAATCCACATGGTTCCTAGTTGATAGATATCACCTCTTCTTCTGTTATTGGCTAAGTGAAAATCCCTCCATGAGAGCACGTTTGAAAGCTCCTTTGATCACTCCACATAACAAGAGGATTCATCTCACACTGTCTGTGTGGTGTTAGCATCCCGTTTTTATGTGAGAATAGTAAAACAGTGTGTTACTGCCACAGGTTGAGCATTGCTAGACCATTAATATGTGCCTTGGACGTGGGAGAAGGCATCTCTTCTGAATTTAAAACTTCACTATGGCTAGGGGATAACTGCGGCAGGGAATGTTGTAATGGTGTTCTTCTGAAGACCGTCCTTGAGTTACTTTTGTTTAGTGTGCATAAAGTGCAGATTAAATACACAATTTTGATTTCCTCCCTTCCATTCAGCCTTCCCAGTGTTACATACAGAGCAACCCCCTTTAAAATGTAAACAGCTAATCCTGATGGCTCCCTATTTTCAGCAATGTGCTTAAACTTTAAGTAAAGGTCAGGGTGTGATGCACTTAGGAGCAACAGCCTAACAACCAGCTACAACTATGCGTTTTGGTGTGATTACCCCTAATAGTAGACAATAGTGAGAAGAGCATCCTTTGCGTAGCTGATTCAGACCAGTCCACACTCTTCAACTGCTGAAAAAGGCGGGTTTGAGCTGGATTGTGAATTAAGGTGCAGGTCCGCCTGCACTGGCTTGGCTCTGTAATGGAGGTTGTGACCTCTGAAAGTGGTAAAATTCCCACATCTATTTTACTGAAGACTTTTTTGAAAGTACAGCATTGCTTTCATAAGTCGCCTCATTTGTAGCGTGGCTTTTGGTCATGGAGTGCAAGGGTCCGTTCAAGTAGCCTGGAGACGGGAGGATGTTGGCACTTCAGTTTGTTCTCAGAATAATGCTCTCGAAGATGCATTGCTGAGGGAATGTGGTACATCAAACCCCTTGCTTTTCTTCACTGTTTTTTTAACACAATTGAAACCTGCCTTCAGGTGATGTTCTCTCTTTAGTGTTAAGGCTTCTATTTATGTATATAAGCACTCATCGACTGCTTGGCCCCAGTAAGGTGATGAACGTGTATGTATGTAGGCTGTTCTGAAAACCAGTCAAATCATAGCATGGTTGGGGTTGGAAGGAGGGACCTTAAAGATAATCTAATTTCAACGGCATGTCAACTGCACCGCACAGTTTGGTGTCATCTGCAAACTTGCGGAGGGTGCCCTTAATCCCACTGTCCATGTCACCGACAGAGATGTTAAACAGAACCAGTCCCAGGGTTGGTATTGGGGGAATGCAACTTACCACTGTTCTCTACTTGGACATCAAACTCAACTCCTTGAATGTGACCATCCAGCCTCTTCCTTATCAACAAAACGGTCATCCATCAACTTCATGTCTGCCCAACTTAAAGACAAGGATGTCGTGTGGGACAGTGTCACATGCTTTGCACAAGTCCAGAATGTTAATTTTTGTAATTCTCAGAACTTCCCAGTGTAGTAATGGAACTGTACATTATTTACACTGTCATTTGGCACCCTCCTCCTCCATCAGGTTTCCTCCTTGAGAGCGAGAGGCAACAAACTTACTGCTTATAAATTGTATTTATTTATATAAATGATACGCTCAGGTTCTCTTGCTTCGGTTGTTTATAGCTTGTCCTCAGCCAGCTGTCATGCCGGGGCTTTGCTACCCTGACGGCTGTACTAACTTCTTAACTTCAAATAACACAAAAATAAATACGACTTGCTCAACTGTGCAGTTTGAACCACCCAGTGCAAGCAGGAGACACTTGTAAGAAGGCAGTGTGAGAGCTCTGATGCTCTTGTCTTCGCTTTCTTCCTAACGTCTGTCACTTGGCAGTTTCTGTAATTCTAAAGTTTTCCTAAGCTGAATCTAACACTCTAAAACTCTGTTCTATTGTGTTTTGTTTGAGTTCATCTAGACTGAAGTAGTGCCTCTTTTCACTGTGCTCTATTGCTTTTCCTCAGTATGGATAATGGAATCTTGCCCTGCTGTGGAGCAGGGACTCCGTTTTTTCTGCATTACAAGGTAGCCAAGCTGAAATCTTTGTGCTTCAGGGTGCACTTTATCCTAGCTCATGCTGACTCAGCAGTGCAGGTACCGACTCTGAGCTCCCTGCTTTGTGGGCTGACATTCTAATCTTCTTCTTTCTACTCGAAATTCCCCCTTCAGTACTGAGAAACGCTGGGTCAGAGCAGCGTTCTTCTTCACGCTTCTTGGTGATGTTTAATGCTGAGGAGCTAGGTATGCTGTAGGTCTATCTCGCACAAAGGCGGACCGTGCTGTCCCGCGTGCTGTGGTCAGTAAGCTCAACTTCTAGATGGGAAGCCTCTGAAGGGTTAGCAGCTTTTGCTATTGCGGCCACCGCAGCAAGGAGCATGGCTGGTTTTTGATCATCGTTCTAGGGGCCGTATGTAATGTTGGTGAAACTGTGTGAGTGCCTGCAGCACATGCCATATCTTGGCGTTGACAAGCCTAATCTCTGCTCTTTTCCCTCTAGGCTGTGATTTTGGCCACCATAAGCAGCATATAATTTTGCAAAGCTACATAGTTAGTTTTCATTACCGAGCCAACTAATATCTGAACTTTTTCATGCTAATATTGAAGATTTTGGGATTTCCTCAAATTCTTTACATAGAGAAATCGTATTTCTTGTGATGTTAAGCCTTTCTCTTGTAGGCAGCTACACAGCTGTGGGTGGAGGATCTAGGAGGTGTGTTATTTTTCTGCCTTTACAAGTTACTCGTGTCTCTGGAGAAGGCTGCTATTGACCACGCAGAATAAGTAACATATGTGAGAAAACTAGAACATATTCCAGTAGCACAGGTACAATAATTAAGATTAGTATAGTTTAAATGGGAGCTCAAAGTAACGCATAAAGTAGAATACTTAATACAGGAACAACTGCAAATAATCTTGGGAGGGGCGAAGTTTGAGCAGTAGTGGAGGTTGGTTGCACTCTTCTTCATTTAGGTTATCCTGAGGTCAAGTTTGGGGAGAATACCAGTGCAGAAAGGCAGGGGCTGAAGCCCATACTGAGGAGGGAGTTCTTTCTGTTTTCCCTTCATTAATTTTCCTGCTCTCCACAGATTTTCATCTGTCTAGGAACCTGAAAGTCTCTTTGAGGGACTAAACTCTAGGCTAGAAGCTGCAGTATGAAGTGATGGTGGGACTCCTTCCCTCCTCTTATCTTTTTAAGGCAGGGAGATACAAACATTTGTGTGATTCTCATGCATTTTCAGTATCAACAGACACTGCCACTACCCCTTCCCTTGCTCACCTCAACCACCAAACGAAAAAAAACCCCACAGCCCAAAACCTCAACAAGTAACTGACATTCGGTGAGGAAGAACTGCGTCGGGGCCAAGGTGTAGGCCCAGCAGGCTGCCAAGTAGCACAGAGGAGATGACCATTGTGAGAGCATGCTCATATTGCTTCCCAAGGTTCCGGGTGGTGTTTGGTTGTGTGTACATTCAGAGTAGCAAAATGAATGTCGACTGTCTCTGGTCAAGAAAAAAGTTTAAATGGTGCAGCTTCAATCTTGCATGGCGCAAAATCTTGGCCGTGGTACAAGCTGTCCTGCTGCGAAGTGGGAATTCACTGGATGCCTGCCAGACAAACCTTCCTAACGTCTGAATCTGAAACATTCCAGTGTCTTGTCAGTAGTGCCTTGTTGGACTGCTTCTCAGACTTGTGTGTTTCCCATATTGCTTTGTTAGGAATTCCTTTTTTTGGGAGGGTGGACACGACACTTTGATCCCATCCTAAAATTCCTTTTAAAATTTGACTTAGAGTTGTACCAGGGATGCAGTGGTATGATTCAGGTGAGTTCTGCTCACTGTATTTTAATTTTGAGAAAGGAATTCTTAAATCTGGTTGCATACTAATGAAGCATAACCAATGTATTTTCCTTGCTACCTTTTTCCGTGCCAGTGATTTTTTTGTTGTTATTTTTTTTCCTGTGGCTGAATAAATGCTTTATAAGGCACATGTTAAGGGAATACCTTCCTCTCAGCCAGGTTTAATGCAAATGATAAACTCCCAGAGTTAGTCTGTGAGTCCAAGGCCGCTGTTTGATTCTGTAAATTTAATGAAAGAGGGTTAAAAGTGGAAAAGACCTAGAACTCATACTGCCTATCCCTCAGTTGATGCTTGGGTCATGAAGCATTAGACCCTTGTGGCATTAGTAATGCTGCAGCATGAGATTGTCCAAACTGATTTGTTCATCCACCTATCATCATCTTGGCTTGGAAAATGGTATCAGATACCTTCGTCATTCTTCTGCTTTGTGCTGGCAGATTATTGTTGCTGGTTTCAGCTGCCTTTGCATCAGGCAAAGAAAATAGACCCTTTCCTCCCCACTCAAATTCAATTACAGCATTGGTTGTGGATATCAAATACATTCATGGTGCTTCGTAGCATCAAAGAATGAAAATAGTCCAAAGATGTTTGTCATAGCCATAGGCTGCAATATTATACTGACGCATTTCTGGGCGCAGGAAAGTATTAGGGAGGGAGAAGGTGGAGATGAAGCAGTGTGCAGATGCTGCGTGAGGCTGCCTACTGTATAGAAACAGAAGAGTAGTTTCTGTGGGATCAGGTCCTTTCTCATGGAAAACCTTGAATCTGCAGATTTGCTCACAGTGATTTGATCTGTACCATTTCCTGTCACACAACGTGCTGTGTTCAGACAGTGCGATGCATCCATTTTGACAGCTACGGTAGATTGGGGGAGTCCTATGAATAGCGAAGTGGGGGAGCAGAGCTATTCATCATTCTCTTTCAGGATGGCTACCAGAACACAACCACTTAACTTGGTGTTTATTCACTCAGTTCATTGCTTAAGGAGAAAAAGTACTCTGGGACTCTGTATATTAACCTCTGCTGAAAATTCACTGATGTTGTTACCACTGCTCTCCGTTGTCTTTCTGCCTGGGTCTTTATTGCTTTTTTTTCTTGTATCATATCTGTAAATATTTTCTGTGTTCCTTGAGATAGGAAGCATGGCTGTCTATTTTGGTCTACTCTTAGAGGCTTTTGGAATGCTGCTTTGGGAAGAAAAGGTGAAATAAAAATGTGCCTGCCAACTAGCAGAGAGGCTGCATCCTCCCTGGTGAGAGCTTCCTTGTTTGCTGATACCCTGTACAAGCAGGAATGGATCCTGGCAGAACTCTGTGCAAAATTCCTCCTTCGCCAGACCTCCTTTGTCTTGTGTTTCTGCTCTGTAGACCTTGTTAGAATAAGCCACGACTGAATTAGCATTTCAGAGACGGCGCAGCGTCTCAGATGGTTTTGGGGTTGTGTTTTGTGTGCAGGTTTTCTTTCCCTCCTACCTTTCTCCTATTAATTAGTTAGCGCTGTGTGGAAAATCTGATCTGCCTGCTGATTGTTGTCTTCATTACTGAGTTGTAGCACTAAAGCAGTGTCGTTACCCCATGAACCTACTTCTACGCCTTTAATAAATTCACCATTACTACTTTATACAGGGTATCAGATTGATGGAAAAAGCTCAAGAGGAGAGAACAAGTTTCTTTACTATGCTGTGCTAATGTTTAGTCTCCTTTAAGCTGCTGGTCCTTGAGCCACAGGCATAAGGAGCACAGTTGTTTAAATTGTGGCTTTTCAGTGAGAAAATGGGAGTGTGTTACAGTGGGTACCCTATCATTGCAGAGTGGAATGAATGTATTCATTTGAATCATAAAGCTTGATGAATACACGGATAGATTTTTTTTTTTTTCTCCTTGAAATGTGTGTTTATATTCATGTTGTATGTGTTCCCAGTATCAGAAATAAAATGGGAGAGTTCCTTGCCCAAAAACAAGCTGGCTCTTCTCTTTTGCTTTAGTTTCCAATTGTCATCCAATCTGATTATGCATTTGTTCATTGAATTACTTCTGCCACTTGAAGAAAATAAATAAAGGCCTTATAAGACTTTCTTAAAATAGTCTAGAAAGTAGAAGCTAAAGTTGAAAGAAGTCTTGTATATTAGTTCTATCTTCTTCTTTTTTTTTTTTTTTTTTTTAAACCTTCTTAATCTTAGCTCCCAGTCTTAAACTGAATCTCAGCTTCAGGTTCAGCAAGTGAGTTGATGCTTGTTTCCAGTTCTTCAGACCACAGACAGTAGAAATTCATTTCCTGAGTAGTTGGGCTTTTGGGCGCGTCTTATGTGTGTGCTCACAGTAGGAATGGCCACTCAGTCTAGAATGACAGAGCAGCAGGGCTGGTGAGAAGCGGGTACGGTTGTGCTGGCAGAAGAGCTGTGTGCTATGGAGAACCTCTGAATTTTACCCATTTGCTGGCCATCAAATCTGCATAACCCTGAGCACATCGTACCTCACTGGTACTGTAGGACAGAGTTCGGACCCCTGCCTTCGTGTTTATTATGTGCTTCAGCATGGGCGCAGGCAGAACAGTGGCAGCCAGTCTGACAGAACTGTGCTGACTTCTCTTAAAGCATTGACTTGTTCATCAGGTTTGGAGACTGGTTTGGTTTTGCAGTGATGCTGTTCTATTACCTCTGTCCTCCACAACACTCTTTCCTCCTCAATGGAAGGTGCCTGTATTTTTCTCTTACAAGTAAAACTGATAACTTGCCATTACTCACATGGAGGATGAACTTCCGTAAGTCAAACTGGTAAAATCCTTTCCCCAGATAAAATTGTGAGTCTTTCTTGTGTCAAATAAATTTGTCTCTTCAAGTACACGCTGCCAAAGTAAGGGCATGCCCTTCAAAGCCCATCTTTCATCTCCTTTTCAAACCGGAATTAATTTCTGGCATGTCAGTCTCCTCCATGGATTGTGTCATTGTCACTACAGGATTATATTGGATTATTCAGTTAGTAATCTTTCTAATGTAACATTTGGACATCTATCCAGAATTAATATAGCTATAGAAATCTGTAGTAGATAGTGAGTTGCAAATAGGCAGAGAAGCTGCCTTATTTGACTAAAGCTGTTTACAACACCAAGTTCTCAAGTAACATATGCAAAGTGGAGACAGGAGCAAGTTGGTTGACTGCTTCTACGTAATTGTCTAATTTTCCTTCCTTTGACATCTTCTCTGAACTTATCAGACGGCGTGGAGATCTTCAGACCGATACGAACGAAGCGTTGACAGTATAAATATGGACCTGTGTCAGTGATAAGGTACCTTGTAGATTGTCTTATCAGCTACAGCAGATTGGGAAGGAAGGTGCTTTGGCATTTGCATATTAATAGTTTTTAATAAACTCTCAATTTACAAACTCTTAAGGGGAGAGTTAAACTCATTCTCTCTCCTGGTAATAAACTTCCCAGGGAGAATTCTGGAAATGTTCTGTTTGTAGTAAAGCTGACTCTTCAGATGGAAGGAAGCTGAGGTGTTGGCTTCTTCCTTCTTCTACCTGGGCTGCGCAGGGTATAGGCTGTCACAGCCCTTTGTGTCCCACTTCCTCGTTCTTCCTTCTTACTCTAAACCACACAAAGTGAAGGAGGAAGTGTCTTTAGAGGAAAGATACGGCCATTTGTCTGTGTGCTTTGCTAAAGCGTCATCGCCAGTCTACACTGAGCCTTGATTCCCATGACTTTTGAGAAAGGAGGTGCAGGTAATCGTACTTCATGAGAAGTACTGAGATAAATAGAGACTGAATAAAAAAGAACCTTAACGAGTTGTCCAAAACTACACAGCAAGAGAGAGATGGAAGCAGGTAATCCCTAATTCTCTACCCCCTGCTCTAGCAACTTACTCTCACTGGTCACGGCAGCATTTATAACCTTAAAATTGCCATGCAGTCAGCTATGTTCCAGGAGCATGCTTTCTCCTCTTGCGTGAAGCAGCAAGCTCCCTAGATCCAACTGAATAAGGGTTGTATTGCATTTTTCTTAATGACCTTCGGTATTTCCCAGCGCGCTGTCATGTCAGCTGCACAGCGCTTCTAGTCCATGCTCAGAGTCCTGTTGGGTGCTGACGCTGAGTGACATCGCTCTGCCTGCTGCTGAGAGCAGCCTTTGGATTGCAGTGCCAGTTGGAAGCAGAAGGCTTGAGATGCTGGAGTAAAGCAGCGCTTCAGAAGAGCACAGGGCAGTCACAGTGGGATTTGTGTTCTCAGGTTTATCGCAGCTACTCTTAACTGCGCTTTCCTGCTGTTGTTCAGAACAAACAGGAGCTCTGATTTACTGTTGAAAATAGGTTTTGTTTTGGAGATTGTTCTCATCTTTGATGTTTTTTCTGTTCCTGCAAGGACACAAGAGTTGCTCTTCTGTCTAATAAAAGAGAACTCCTTATTAAGTGGCAAATTAATGCTGGGTATTTAAAGCTCTCAAGTGATTCCCTGGCTATGGTGAAAGTACTTTTTTTTCTTAGGACTTTACTGTGGACATTGTACTTCTTCTCTAAACATTAGTAATGATCCTTGCAAGCTAAGCTGTTCTTCCCGTGTGTTGCTTTTTTGAGAAAGCTGAACCTTGTATAGTTACAGGTATGTCTTGAATGTAACTTGCTGTGTCTTCTCCTCACAGTCTTCGTAGAAGGCTTTGTCTGAAGATGGTAGTATCAACCAGCAGGACTGCTATATAGTGCTTTCAGCTCAGCCCTTCCATTATAGATCTCCCCTGTGAGTGGCTTATCCTCTAGCTCAGACGTTTGAAGTGCTTTCAGGCTGAAACTAAATGTATGAGTTGTCTGCCTAGAAGCACTCCCCACCCTAATATTCCCTTAAAAGCAGGTTAGCTGCAGAGAGTGTAATGTAATCCTCTGTCTGCCTTCAGCACTTTCCAGCTGAAAGTGTTTAAACACTTCCCAAACTTTAAATTAATACTTGCAGCACTTCTGTCAAATCAGTGTCCTGATGCTAAGGATGAGTAGATCAATTTTATACAGATGAAAACAGAAGCAACGAGCAGAGTGGTGTACAGAAGTTTGTGATTGCAGAGCTAGGTATACAAGAGTGCAGTGTCACAGATTCTAGCCTGTTTTAAGAATGAGAATCCTTAAAACTGCAGATGGGTTCTTGTTCAATTGTTGTGTTTCTTCCATCTGAGATTATCTTCCTCTTGCCTGAGATCTTTGTGGTGGTGGAAGGTCTTGGGTTTTCTAATGTACTTGTATGGCTCTTGAGTAACCAAACCAACCTCTTGATTGGTGTTTCTTAAAGTAGCCTTATTAAAATAATAAATTATGCTAACATTCTGCAACAAGTGACCTAATTATGTAGCACTGTAAGCAGGACATACAGTGCTTTAGAGCTTTCCAGCACCTGCTTTTGAAAACGTCTTTAAATGGGTTGCATACATGGGTGTATACTTCAGTCACCAAAACGCTGTAAATGCTCCTGTACTTGTAGGGTGCAGCAAGATGGTTGGAATCTGTTTAGTAATAGTTTAAAGAAGGAAACTTATGATCTGCAGAAATTGGAAAGGTAAGTTTTTTTCCTTTAGTTTCTGCCCTTTCTCAGTATTCTTCTGGTTTGCTTCTGGCAGATACAAAAATGGAAAAGTTATTTTGCTTTGATCTTTGGATGCCACGTCTCTATTTTCTCAGTGTGTATGCCCTCGTGACTTAGCCTCAGTGATTTCTTCAGGCTGTTGTTATTCACTTGCCTCTGAACAGTAGTTGTCCTCTTCCTTGTTTCAATACTGTTCCAAAAATGTCTTCCGGTAAGCGATTGGTCACTGCACGCCTGCCTAGCGATTTTCTCGTCTAATGACCTAGTCAAAAACTAGCAACTGGGAAGTCAACTGTTTGGCGCGGGTGTCTGGAGAATGGGGGGAGGCTTGGGTATAGATAAGCCTTGGCAGATGCTTGAGGCAGTCACCTTGCTTGTCTAATATGAAATCGCTCATCTGGGAGAAGGAGATAGATTATGGCATGAAACAGATCATTTTCCAAAGTGTTTAAATGGATAAAAGAAGGAAATGGTGAATTGAGACTTCTGGAGAGTGTTTGACTCAGTGTCTTGTGTCTACCCATATTGCTGCTACGCAGCAATACAAAAAACTTTTTTTTGTTTTTTTTTTTTTGTTTTTGTGCTATCATCACTTTAAGACCAAATGATAGCATTTATATATTTGTGTTTAATAATACAGAATTGAGTGCAGGTCTTTAGTTCCCTGCAGAGACAGCAGCTGAAACCTGTGAAGTCTACACAAATGAATCAAGAATTTGAAGACTGACTGACTTTATGAATTCCAATAGGTCTCTGTTTGCTATTGCATGCTAATAGGAAGATGAAGGAGGAAAGCGATAAAGACACAGCGTGTGTGGAAATAGAGATTCCATTAACCTGAGACCCTGTGGCTTCTGATGCTTGAGCATCACTCAGGATGCATCTACTGGCAAGACCTAGTTACTTCAGGGCACGACTTCATGTATATCGACTAAGGGATCCAAGGGTGATTTTCCAGGTCTGTGTAGGGCCAGATGATTGCAGTGACTTGAGCAATTGTATAATGGTCTCCTACATCGTGCTTGTTGCTATGACCTAAATAGGTAGGTTACCAAAAGCTGGAAGAGATCTGAAGTGAAGAAGTTAAAGGAGATGGTCTAGTCGGAGATGGTGCTATCAAAGACTGAAGAGTGTGCACAGAGGAACAAAGGAAACAAATTGTCCAACAACCACCATTTCAGGTTCAAAACACGCTGGGAAAATGTAGGGTTTTGACTTCATGTGCCACATTTTAATTTTTCCTTCCTCCTTAAATTTTCCTTCCCTAAATTAGGGACAACTGCAAAGGAAAGTTTGTCATCTTTTCTTCTCCCCTAATCTCCAGCTCTGTTTATCTTGTAGAATCATCTGCATTCATGTGGCAGCCATGTTGTTGCTGCTACCTGTGGAAGCTGACATGAAAATCCTGGGTGCAGCATTCCTCTTGCCACGTTTGCAGAAGCGCTCACCCACAAGCAAAGGCAGTGCCCGGGTGACACATTCCGGTGCTGTGGCTTGTCCTTGTAGCGCTGGAGAGCTTCAGGTGATACTCGGGTCCCGCAGAACACACACTGCAACCAAACCCCCTGCTTTTGTTGCATTGCAGTTTTTTAGTCAGTAGACTGAACACAAGCTTTTTTTTCCCTTTAATTTTTTTTTTTTTTCATTTTACTTCTGTAAAGGTAAGTGCTGTTCCTCAAGGTTAAAAAGATGTGATTTTGATGCTTTTGCTGAGCAGCCTTGTTGGGTCTTTTGGAGTCTCTGGCGCATATTGGGGCAGATGCATGATTCAATGATGAGCACACATACATTTTAATTTGCATCCCTTTTAAAAATTCTCTTGATGGAGAACTTCTTGTGAGCTGAACTAGAGCCAGTTACTTCCTGTGCCCCAGCTCTCTGCAGGGGCAAGGCTGCAGCCACATGACAGGCATCTATTAAAAACTCTATATAGTTTGTTTTATGAGATCATATGCATGTGAGTACCTATAGCAAAACCTCCTGCAGTTATCATTAAGAGTAGAGGATTGTAGCAATATCTAACGCAATAGGTGGCCCTGGTTTTTGTACTGAATATAGGCTTATAGATCTGCTTTACTGCACCGTTAGCCATCAACAATAGAAGTTCATGGTCATTTTTTTTTCCTTTTCTTCCTTGCTTACATGTTATTCTTGTTTCCCTTACTAATACTGATGGTAAGAGCTTTAGCAAACATTCATGATTCTGCTTCCGTCTTTGCATCCTACTGTGAAATCCTTTGCTTACCCACAGTCTGTGCTCATGTGAACATTGAAATTTTTTTTTTAAGTAACTGGACTGAAAGACATCATGCTACCATTTTAAAGAGGTACTGTACTTTTGGGAGAGCTGCGAGTAGGAAGAAGGAAAGCACATCATAATCAGTCAGCTGATGATATTCATTCTGATTTATGCAGAGAATTCCTCATTAATTTTTAAATTAGCCCCCAAAATAGGTAGCCATCCGTTATGATACTGAGAATTGGTTCACCATTCAGATGCAAGTTACTGCTCAGGCAAATGGCAAAAAGTACCTTCTCAGTCAGACAGGAAAGACTTTTCACCCAAGAGGTCTTCCAAAGCTCCTTCGATAGGAGAAACATCAGATGCAATGATAAACTTTAACTGTGAAAGTCATAGCTTGTGACCAGCAAATCGCCGAGCCCGGACAAGACAGCCAGGTACACACTGACTGACTGCAGCTGCTGGGTGCTCTCATCTGCCGTGCTGTTGTCTGGGGGCTTGTCGTGACAGTGTTATCTCTGGCTGCCAAAATACAGGGTTATCGTCCCTGCCAAGGGAAGTCCATGTGTTTTGAGCATCTGCAATGCAGGTGAAAACTAAGAAATTAATCCAAAGCAGTAAAACAAAGGCTTTTTTTGTCTTAGTTCTGCCCAACTCCTCCGATTGTGGCCGTCTCTAACGTGTGTGTGTTGCCACGCAAGTGCCTGTCACCCCTAAGGGCTGCTGGGGTATGCCTCTGCTGATGCTCTGGTGGTTGGCAAGGGAGAGATTTTAAGATACAACTTAAGTAACAAAGTGGTTTTCTTGTCTTTGTGTTGCCATATTTCACTTGACTCTATGCAATCAGTGGAAGGAAAGAAGAAGGTTTTCCCAGGGGACACAAAGTGAGATCCTGATGTAACTCTTCTGGACCATCTCGTAGAAGACTCTCCGTCTCCTTGAGTTGACTACACAGGGATGTTGTACAGCTGCAGATCCTACAGTAATGCATTCTAAACACTCCCCAGTATTTTTAATGAGTGATCATAGAAGTGTTTTGATTTAGCGACCTCATGGAATGTTGGTTTCATAATGCTACCACTTTAAAACTAAATGGTCTCCCTAAGGGTTAACTCGCAATGATCTTGATAATGTCAGGAGCAGATTTGATGTTGTCGTCTTTTGCTTAAATGCCCAAGCGAAGGTTCAGTCTTTTATTGTAGACTGAAGGTCCTAAGAGCTTTTTTGCCATCTTCTTTCCTAGGGCGCATCTTTTCCCTGTTCTGGGGGTCTCTATTGCATCAGCTCTCCTGATGTTCGGTTATATGTATACTCAGATTCTAAACTCCTTCAAGTTGTGTCTTATCTGAAAATCCACCTTACCAACAGTGGTAGTGCATTTCTATCAAAATCAAGCCTTATCTGGGCTCTTGCAGAAGCAGTGATTTAAATAACCCAATTTAGAACAAAAGCAGTGGCTTTGAGGGTAACAAATCTTTTTTTACCTTTCCTAGGATGCTAACCGCATGCAAGCGTCCAGCAATAGCCTGCTCTTTGGTCACGTAACACTGTCTCGGTAATGAGCTTCAATAGAAAGCAAGAATGTGATGATATTGTCACTCTACAGGTAGGTTATAAATAGAGTTTTAACGGATACAATATCACTCACAAGGCTTCTGCTGCTTGCTGGTGGTGGCGGTGCCTTGAAATGTTCATTAAAATGACTTGAAGTGTTGTTTAAGCAGAGCGTCTCGCACAGTCAGCTAAGTTGGCTGCTGTTTTCAATTCACCGTATCAGTCAGGACTTCAGGTCTCTACACTTTGATTTCTTTTGCATCAGAATCAACTTTGTTGCCTCGTTTCTGCACCTCAGTTGCGTAAATTGCCTCCTCAGCTGTCAGAAGTAGGTAATGGACTGCGTTGTAAAAAGCCCATACTCTGAGGACTCTGGAAAGCTTTTTCACAGTCCAAAATTAGGAACAACAGTTTTACCTTTCTCTTCTGAAGTTTAATATTGTAGCTTAGGCACTGTCTGGTATTTTTAACAGCTGATGGTCAAGGTTCAGCCATGGAACCTCCTCACTGCTAAATGCTGAGAAGCACTGTCAAACACTGAGTGTGTAGATGAGCTTGGCAGGATTTTAAGGTTCTGACCAAGCACACAGAGTAGAGTACCAATGAGTATCCCGAGCTCAAGTCTTTTAAAAATTATTTTTATTTTTTAACTTGGAAAGGTGAAAATCTAGGCTTTCACCTTCCAGATTAACTATCTCTCTGCCTTAGGGAAGCAACAGGAAAGAAAATGCGTAAAGCAATGGTGCTAGCCTACCATAAGTATGAACTTTCACTTCAGGAGTTCCAGTGTGTGATACAGACACTTTATCTCATCTGTAATATTCCCTTTGTAAAATCATAAAGTTGGTCAATGACTCAGTATTTTTACAATTTGAAACCTGTGAACAGCCTTCGGAAGAAGCTCTGGCTTCTTCTAGCTCTTCCTAAAAATGAGTTTTCTTCCTGTGTCTTCATCCTACATCATAATGTGCAAGTCCAGCACCTTGTTTGTATCAAGCAGGGCCATACAACCTTCTATATAAAGTGATGAGAGAGTCTCTTGAGGCTAGTTAAATTATTGGTCCTTGGAGTAAGTATCTCTTCCTGCAGTTAGAAATCTCGTAACTCCTTCTCTATAAGGGCAGTAGAGCATGTCAGCAGTTTGAATGCTCGAGACTATAAAGAGATTAGTCACAACTTTATTCTCAAGCTTCAGGACTGGCCCTTTTTGACTATTGTAATCCCTGGTTTAGGTGCTAAAAATTAAAACCTTGTATGTTTTGTTTGCGTATGCTCCATCTCTTTTCCTTCCGTGACTAGTGGATTTATGCAGCAGTCAAAACCCTATTGTTTTCCTCTCTCTTGGTAGTGATTGCGCCAAACACTGAGAATATTTTGTGATTTCAAGCTTCTGTTTTCTTGTTAGAAAATATCCTGGCTCTGTCACTTTTGTGTCACAGCCTTTTAAAGGTGAGCTGTCTGGATAACTCTTTGGGGACAGTCAGCTCTACCTCTGCTCTCCCATAAGATGAGACTGCAGTGAGCTTGGCAGTTGTTGGAATTTGAATTTCTAATGACTGTCAGAAGAAAAAAGGTCTCTGCATTAATGACCATTCATGATACTTAAAAAAATTTTCAGTGGCTATACCCAGGCTTAACACATAACAGTTGTGGATAGTGACACATGGATACTAGATGGTAATTTGAAATTTGTTTCTGGAAAAACTCGTGTCTGAGGTGGTTTTTTTTTTTTTTTAAATAATTAAAAAAATGGTTGAAATATGTGCTGGCATGAGACTAGATCAATGTTCTGTGGAAGCCAGTAGTGATACAGTCTTCATTGTCCAGTGTTTGATCCTGCGGAAGAGCTGCTGGAATAGCTCATTATATTGAACTGTCTTATTTCAACTTGTTTGGAGCAGAAAATGGTCTGGTGATATGGAAGGAATCCTTCACCCAAACCCTGCGGGATCTGTTGCATCTAAGAAGAAGGTCAGCAGATTTCACACTGATCTGCAAGATCTGTGCAGAAGCCCATGAGTTTACAGTGGCAGCAAGAATAGTGAAACTGTTCCTCTAGTAACAGCAGAAATGCAGAACCTAAACTGTGAATTTAGGTTCAGTTTAGGCGTGCTTCCGCACTCACCCTTAAATTTTTACTTTCTTGTAGCCCTTTTCTTAGTAACATGTTGGAAGTGCAGCATCAAATATGAAATGTTTTTTTCTTTTTTTTTTGCAACTGAAATGAGATTGGTGATTCTAGACTAGCTCTTAATTGCTTTTGGTTCGCAACATACTCTGTGTTGCTAGGTAGTACATAGCTCAGCGCTCCATCAGTCTGCTGAAATGAGTCTCTGGAGGGGAATAACAGCAATGGGGAGCTTGTAAATTAGGTGTGATGTATAATATCAAAGGAGTGGTGAAGGAGTGGTCTACAATTGGCGTTCGACAGCTTTTTCTAGTTCAAGAATAAGAGAAGCTGGCACATGGATAAATGTAACCCATGGGGTCAGGACTGTAGTAGCTGTCTGGCCTGCAGGTCAGAGCTGAGGTGTGCCCTCAGAGCTGTCCGAAGGTTTTAACAGCATCTGCCTTCTCTCTGCTTGACCTGTAGCGTCTGAGCTTGCTTTCATGAGTGCTAAAATATGCTTGTATAAAAATATCCATTGTATACTATGTGTAAAGGCTTTCTACAGCTTACTCAAGAGAAGTGAGAAGGATATAGACTCTTCTTACTGTGTTTGTTTGGAGATGGCAAGTCAGCTTTGTCAGCTCTGATGATTCCCCTGAAAGGGCACACTCTAAAGACACAGTGAGAAAGGAAAGTTATAAAAAGGGCACATACCAGATGAATAAGTTGCTGACAGTCCCATTGTATTCCTAATAATCCATCTCACAAGAAAAAAAATTCTAGAGCGGAGCCTTGAATTTATTTTACATTTATCATGTTTTGCGGTCCTGGCAGTGTCTCCAATTCAGATTTTTCGTACTCTTCATCTCTTGGGTAGATTAAATACTATTGAAACAGCTGTGTATTGCCTCCGAGAGTATTGCTTCTGTGTGAAAGGCAGCAGTTTTCCTTAGGACAGAAATTAAGTAGGCTCCTCTGGGGAGAAATATTTGTAAGTCTAAATGGCAGCTAGTTGAGTGCAGCACCCATATTCTCATGTGGCTTTCAGTGTTGATTTCTGCTGTTATTGCTGGCAAGATGTGTCCTGACACAAGGTAGGCAAGTGAGAATCTGCTAAGGATAAAGGACAAAGGCAATATACCTCAGATGTTACTAATGGAGAGTATTGCATGCATTTGGCCAAGGGCTGTTGAAAATGGCATCTGTTGGACCATCTTCATTCACTTAGTGCAGTAATTTTACCAAAAGAAGGTAGGCGAGGCTTTTTGACACTTAGTCCTTGTGAATGTGGTACTGCTTTTTGCTCACAGTTTTATCCTGCGAGAAAGTGAACAAACATTCATTTTATTAATATGTTTTTCTACTAAAATCTCTGTGCAAAGAGTGGGGAGGTTGGTTTGTGTAGAACCTGTGCCACATTCTCAATTTCCTCCTCTGGGTTTTATCATTCTTTCCTTTTCCTACCATACTCAGAGGAAAAAATGAGGATGCACTTAGCTATGCCAGCCAATATTCTGGTGTTCTAAGGTCGATATTATTTTGTCCCACTGATACTTGTTATAAATACTGCATATATATCAACTACATTAAAAGAATATGAAGTGATCCACTCATTCTAAAAATTGCTTTAGTTAACGCAGCCCTTAGCCAGTTCTCTGTTCATCTCTAGTATGATCCTGCTTAATAACATGTTCACATACTACTGTAATTTCCTACCGAACATCTGCCTCAGTGCATTTGATTTTTCTCATTCTTGCTGGGACTAAGTCCTTAAATACTGCAAATGCAATGCAAATCTTATGGTAAGGTCAGAAATAATTTCTTTTCACAGGCAGTTCTACAGTATTACTGTGCTACCAGCATTTGACAAGGACGTGCATGGTTGCATTGTAGCAGTCAAAGTATGTCCATCCAGATAAACTGCAGCATAATGGAGCCGTTGGTTCAGTTGCGCGTTGGGCTCAGTGTTACAGCACACAGCTGGGGAGCTTTCTTGTGTTGGCAGAAAGGTGGGGTAGGAGCAGAGCTCTTCAGGCTCCTGCTTCAGTGCCTTGACCGAGTCTAGAATCACAGAATCATTTAGGTTGGAAAAGACCTCTAGGATCATCAAGTCCAACCTTTGTCCAACGTCTTCCTGACCCTTAGACCATGTCTTGAAGCACTGCATCTACTCGTTTTTTGAACACCTCCAGGGATGGTGACTCCACCACTTCCCTGGGCAGCCTGTTCCCATGGCTAACCTAGTGCTGCAGCCGTGAAGAGCTGTATCCCAGGCAGCTGAGGCAGGTGGAGTCGGAGGCTGTGATCTTCTTTCCTGCTGGGATGTGCAAAATGGATTTTTTCAAAAGCTTGTAAACAAACAAACCCACGGTGTTTTGGATCCCTTAAAGTGGGAAGATGGGAGTTCACAAGCATTATGTGGTTGTCATGTTTTTCGTCCTGCTTGCTGATAATCTTTAGAAGTTAATGAGTGGTGGCTGGCCTTTGATTGTATCTTGATGTGAAGTCACTCTTGTGTTGACAGCCCTTGATAATTACTTGGGAACAGACCAAACGTTTCTGTGTGAATCATTCTCACCTCCATTTTCCAATTCCACCTGCCACCCAAACCCTTTTAGTTCTGGTAGGTCACAACACAAAACGACTGGATAACCAAATTGCAGAATTTTTCAACATTTGAATTATTTTTTCCTTATGTGAGTGTGCTTCTGTTACAGAGTAATACAGAGATTCTGCCTCAGTGACACCACTGTGGCTCTCTCTGAGCTTATAGAAATCACAGGCAAAAGTGAGCTTATAGGAGAACACATGAAACATTTCTTCGTAAAATGGATGTTCTGTAGCAGACCGTATGGAAGTAATGACAAACCCCTTTTGCAGGGTTTCCTTTCCTGTTTCTGTTGACCAGTATAACGTATAGCAAGCTAGTTCCTGTGCAATCCAGGGTTGTTCTTGGTTTTGTTCCTTTCCTACAAGGGAAGTTACTGCATTGATACTTTTGGTGGCACATAATAACTAGCAATTGTAATGCGGAAGTTTGAAACGCTTTGTTTAGTTACCATCAGGTTAAATTAATTTCCCTTTGAAGTAAGGGAAAAGCTTTGTCTTTCCGTCTTGGGTAAAATTGTTAGAAGGAGTTAAATTGTGTATTCTGATGTGCTAGAGTATCTTTTCTGCCAAAGAAAATTTATATTCCATACTACATCTACAGACAAAAATCACCCTTTTTTCTGTGTTAACCCCTCGTGTCACTAGCTTCCAATGGAGTTTATTCAAGCATTTGAGATTATTAAAAAAATCAAATAGTTACTCAAGTGATGCAAGCAGGTAATTCTAACTGTGAAAATTTATGGGATGTAAAAAAAAAAAAAGGCAGGAGGGGGCAAGCATAGAAGAAGCTTGGAAAGAACGTGAAGTCAGCTGGGAATTGTGTAGTGGTCTTTATGGTGTGATCCATAAGCTGAGTCCTAAACACGTGAGCAGATCTTGCCTGCTTTTACCAAGGGAATTAACTTATAAATCTGCAGCTGTTGTGTGCTGAAGCATGGGATGTGTGAGTTGACTTGCCAGGCTTTAGATTTCTAGCTGGGGTTTTGCTTGAACTGAGAAATCAAGGTCTTAAGGAAAACCAGCCAGATTGGCAAGAACAGACATACAAAGCATTGAGTTGGAACAGTCCCATCTCCACTGCTGAATGCTACTGATAAGAGAGCTTTGGGTCAACTGATCATGACCGGTGTATAACATTGTGAAATGCATGGGGAGCCCTTTTGCCCTCGGTAACCGCAGTGTTTTGAAGGTGCCTTGTCTCCACCAGCACAAAGCTGTGCTAGCTGAAGCCTGTTGTTTACGACACTGACTTCAGCAGGGCGTGCAGCCTCTGCGTATCCTGTGTGAAATGCACCTTTGCCAGCTTAAAGCTAAGGTGCATCTCTGAGAAACTGTTTTTTCTTCTTTTCGATTTTCTTACGCTTCATTAGAGCTTAAAGCTCGTTATACGTAGCATGTATAATCCTCTCTAGAAGAAAGGTGGTGCCACCAAGGAACAGACTCTAGCTACAGAGTGTTGCTTCTGGAGTTTCTCTTTTGATCCAGAAGCATAACGCAGTTAATGCTAGATAAGAATTTCCAAAGCAATGTCCACACTCTTTGGAATGGGAGATGTGGGGTGGGAATGAGTATGAAAGGGGGGATGTAAACGGCCCTTGATGGCAGGATCAAAGAAAAGTTCAGTCATAACCTAAACACTAAATGAATGGACAAAGTTCATAATCAGATGCATTGAGTATCTGGGACACTGAACGCTGTTTCAGTTGATGACATGTAGTTTGTGCGCTATCTCTTGTGGAAGGCAAGGTCTGAAACCAAAGTTCTTCTTGCTCTGAGAGTGACTTTCCCAGATTTACCAGAGTCACCCAGCATTAGTCATCTGTCTCTCCATCAGTGCCACCTGCAGCAGGGCTTTATGAGAAAGTAGGCTGAAATTTTAGTACTGAAGCGTTGTTCTTTGTTCGCTACCTAAGGTTTGGATAGCTCCTGTCTGTATTGCGTCGCTTCTGTAGATAAACACAGGACATGTTTTAGAGCCATCCCACCTGCAAAATCAGCTAAAATGACCTCTTATTGCTTCAGGGAGGCCTATTTTGTGTCAGTGCTGCAATAATTCTGTAGCTGTCCCTACTTCAGCTCTGGTTAGATTTTTGAGACTAATGTAATGCCAGATATAAGAGGCAGTGAAGATATGGCCGGTCATCTACTCTCTCCTGATCCTTGTGGTGTGTGAGATTGTCCTTACTGATTATTTATGAAGGCTTATCCATTTTATTTCTGAATATTTATCTAGGAGCAGGTGCTTGCACTCTTACCTTGAAGGGCATTCTTCTAATTCTGAAAGCTTTTCACAATAGCAAGACTTGGTCCCTCTAGAGTTATGTTCTTGCTAACATCTCGAATAGTATATTTTACTGCCACTCTGAAGACACCTTGAAGGTATTAGCAGGCTATGATCTTGGCATCTAATATCTTTTGTCTTCAAAACTATTTTTCTGTCTTGATGTGTCTGGTTTTGTGTGGTTTTTTTAGGTTATTCATGGCTGCCACTTTTCATTTTGCTTCCTTATATCTGAAGTCACACAGTTTTGGGGAAAGAGTTGTTTAGACTACTCAATACTGAGCCAGCAAATGCGTTAATGGAACAATTTAGGGAGCCTGTATGGCCGTGGCATGGATTACTCCCTTGCATTCACCTTCAGTGGACTAAATTGACTTCCACCTGGTGAAGTCTCGGGGGTATCATTTGTACCTTGAGTAGATTGATGCCATTTAGACATGTTTTTTAGTCTGTGGGTCTTCATGTTAACCGAGCGTTGCCATGCAAGTGGCTGGTACTGACACCTTGCTCCTTGTCATTGTACAGACCGGGTGTG
>JAVSBS010029465.1:0-45105 GCA_033124195.1 Coracias cyanogaster | reverse complement strand
CTGCTTGTGCTGAGGACTCCAGAGCTGGATGCACTACTCCAGGTGAGGTCTCACTAGAGCAGAGGGACATCCCTTTTTCTCTCAGATGTTTCAAGGTCACTACCCTATTGGCTCCTGTTTCCTCAGAAGCCCCTGGCTTGTCTGTGTTGGGCATTGCCTGTGCTGCAGTTTCTACATCGTGCCCCATGCAACAGGTTGAAGGGCCTTACTGTCACAGCCTCCCTTCAGCACTGCTGTGTCACCTTGCCTCTTTAGACTGATAATCTCCCTTTTGTTATTATCCCCCTCCCCTTCATATCTAGTTTTAAAGCCCCGTCAACCAGTCATGCAATCTCCTGGGCAAAGACCCTTTTCCCCCTCTGAGAGAGGTGTCTCCCATTTAAGGTGAGCATTCCTGGTGCCGTGTAGGCCATCCCTTCATCGAAAAACCCAAAATTGCGGTGACGACACCAGCCCCGGAGCCATGCATTGATATTTAGTATTCTACTGTTCTCTCCATTGTCACTGTTTTTAACTGGAAGGAGGGATGAAAAAATGACCTGTGCTCCTGATTCTTTCACTACCCTTCCCAAGGCTCTAAAGTCCCTCTTGATTGTTCTTGGAATTGAAATGTTCATGTCTCCAGCGGGCTGGTTGTGATTTGAGCACCAGAGTGAGGTTTGGGCCTTTTTCTCAAAACCCTTCCCGGTCCTTATGTTTTGGACGAGTTATGTCCAAGTATATTCCTTATCTCTGCTGTTCCACCTTTCTAATTAAAAAAACCCAAAGTAAACAAAAGACCCAACACCAATTAAAAAATCCTGCCTTAGCTGCCTAAATGCCTAGAAGACATTGCGGAATTTTCCTGGGCCTTGATAAATGCAATGTAAATTGCAGCAAACATGAAAAGTGCTTAATATTATTAATTGTAAGATCACAGCATGTGCTTTCCTTTTCCTGACAAAGGACAGGCTTTGACCATTGGCTTGGAGCAGCCTGGTCTAGTGGGAGGTGTCCCTGCCTATGGCAGGACAGTTGGAACTAGATGATCTTTAAGGTCCGGTCCAACCCAAACTGTTCTATGATTCTGTGATTTAAATGGGTCAGGTTTCCCTGAGGGCTTTGAAAAGAAATACCAGCTAGTTCAGTTTCCATCCTGGAAAGGTGTTTCCATGGTTTCTTTACATGAGTACTGTTTTTTGTTTTGTTTTGTTTTCTTTTGTAAAGGACCCCAGGTTTTCACCTGAGTCACTGATCTCAGCCAACGGCTTTGGCTGTGGTTCCTGTGGAAGGACAGAGATGTCTTCTAGCTGCCTGCAGAAAGGAATGGTCTTGGAGGGTTCCCAGACAGCTGCACAAACCACACAGTTCATTTCCCAGGGGAAGAGTGTAAGACCCTCTCAGATCACTACTCCTGTAAAGCAGTGCTGGAAGAAGAGGAGAGAGGAGGAATGATCCAGAAGTCTTCTTCAGAGCTGTGCCATGCAGTATAATGACCCACGGCCCATTAAAGCTAGGTCTTCCCTACTGTGTAAGGCAGAAAAAGCTGCTTGGAAGCACAATGTTTAAGTGAAAGCTGGAAGAAAAGTAAGCAGGAAATTAAATGTCATTTCTGTGGCTATTTCTTAACTTAATTCTCCAATACTTCCTGTAAAGTTGTTCCAATTTCAGTCGTTGTGGGTATTCAGTTCCCATTTTGGGCGACACAAGGAAATGGTCAGCTACCATCTGCTAACAGAAGTACCAGCCCTCCCTGCAGCGCACACAGATGCGACTGGAAGATCCCACTGAACAGCCAGATACGGCGTGTGGGAACTTGAAATAAAATTGGCAAGAGCCCAGGGAGTGTTGCTTGCCGGGAGTCATGCCCATCGCCAAGCTGATGGCATGCATGTGTTTCAGCACTGCACACCCTTTAAAAGTCATCGGAAGGATTGCTTTTGTATATCTCTAATAGAGGAGGGTGTGATTTGAAAGGCACTTCTACAACTATGTAGGTAAAAATAAGTGAAATGTGCTGGATAATGAAAAGCTTTTGAACTCCAGCGATGCATTGAGTGTGGTAATGTTCACTGCTTGTTTTTCTCTTCCTAAATGTATAGTAGCACTTAAATTGCTTTGCTTTAACACCTCTACGTAGCTCATGCTGTACAAAAAGGAGAGTTGGCTTCACAGTAGCTGTTAGCAAGGGACTCTCAAGTTGCAGAGCATTATCGCTGTTATTGAATATTCTTATGAGTATACAGATAGGAGGGACCATTGGAGCATTGAGTGTGCTCCTCTGTAAGAGCAACAACTGTGTTCAGCTTAAAAGTGTTCACAGGGTATGAACTCCACATATTATGGGTGAGAGTGTGCTTCTTAACAATGTAATATAAATTGCTAACCTGCAATAAAAGATCAGATAGTGCAACTATAATGTGCCATAAAGCAGAGCAGGAGAGTTTGAGGAAATCATAGTCTTAGGCCTGTGCATTTGCATAGTGTTTATTAGATAAAATTTCCAGATTAACCTAGGCAATAGCTATACCTCATTATAGAGGATGGCAAAACCCAAAGCAGAAAACCCTCCTAGCATTCTGACAGGGATATGAGGTAGTGGCACAGTATGGAGTTTCCTTCCGCTCAAATTTTTGTAAATGATTTAATGTCACATATGAGCGGGTCACATCACTTTGGCTGCTGTCCATTGCACTAACACAGCAACACACCTTACCCAGCTTCCTGCTGAACTGTGGCCACTCTCTCGCAATGGATTGAGAGGAGGATGATTTTGAATCCTCCAAATAACTCATAAAGATCTGACTGTGGTATTTATAGAAAATAAAAACAGTGGAAACAGATTCTATTTAAAGCCTTCTTCAGAGAGCCAGTCACTTACACTGTTTCTTCATCAGCTTTTCAGGATGTCTTCAAAGACCACAGGTGGTTTTTGCTCTATCTCTCCCTCCTAAATGTGAGAAAAGCATTCTAGAGTCTTTGTTCGTTTTGTCTTCCAGTCTGAACTTGGAAGCAACCATTTTATGACTGTTTGGTCTCCAGCTGAAAAATTGTCCTCTAACTGAAGTAGTTTGTAGTAGTTCTTCCTGCCTGCTTCTTTCATCTGCCCAGCCTTCCCATACTTGAACAGAGTAATTGCAATTTCTTGTCATTTCATAGAATCATAGAATGTTAGAATTTCTCTCTTTTTAAGAGACTCCATTACTCTGATCATTCTTGTAACCTTTCTTTGCAACTTTCCCAGTTTAAGCTCCTCTTCTTTGAATGTAAATGACCAGAGCGGTGGTAAAATATTTCAAATGAGGCTTTATGGGTGCCTGGAACAATATTCAGCAATGGACTGCAATGCGTAAGACATTTGAGAGCTGGGATGTGAGAAGCCAGCAGTTCCCCTGGAGCACTTGCCCAAGCTCTGTGTGCGGGGAGGCCGGTCTTAAAGGCACACTTTTGAGCCTTGTCTGCCTTCTGCACCATCACTCAGCACATGTGCTCAAACCCCTGCCCTCCTGCCCCTCAGGAGGAAAAAATGGAGGCCAGAACATTAAACAGAATCTTACTGTTTCTAAGAGCTGGCAGCTGGCTAGTCTCTATCTCTCTCTGCAGCTGTTTGAGTAAACTTTCCTAACTGATCTGCTCGTCTCTTTTTCCTGCCTTTGTACTGCGTATCCCTCCTGAAAACAGGCTGGTGTTTTACCTTCCCATCTCCTTGCTTGAGCAATCAGCCTGTAGTCTTTGATGAGGGGAGAATGAAAGTCTGGAGTGGGAGGCTTGTGATGACAGCAAATCAAGTCCTTTCACACACTGGAGTAAATGCGGAGTAGTTTTTGCTTGGGCTCTGCGTAGGTACTACCAAGGTCAAAACACTGTTTATTTGCAAATCTGTCCTGAAACACACACAGATGCCTACTGAGCAGCCAGATCATATGGAGATGAAATGGAAACAAATCTGCTTCATAGCTTCTCAGACTTGAAGTTAGCAGATGTGTGTTTCTTCCTCATGCTGCAAAATCCCTTAAATCAGTGCTTAGGACAGACTTACAGATATTTGCTGCCTTTTGAAATCGGTCTTTGTTTTCTCCTTGGTTTTGAAACTCTTCTCTATTGGTATTTTTCACCTACTGGATGAGAAAGTGATAAAAAAGAAGATATTTTCTTCATCTTTGCCTTAGAATTGTGACGGATAGGGGCTCTTGAGTCTGTACACCAGCTGCACCGGTGCTAAATTATGATACATTAAGGCTTCCATTTCTTTGCTTTTCCATTCTGCTGCTGGAAGGACAGGGAGCTGAGGAGAAAACAAAGGGGCAGGCTGCTTGCAGAGGTGGGAAACCTGAGGCAGGAAGACCATCACAAGCAACAGTGAGAAAAAGAACATGTTGTAAAGGAAGAGAAGGTGCCCAGCAGATGTTAGACATGGGGTTGTGGAGCAGTGGTGGAAGCAGTGGGAGTGTCAACATGGGAGCAGTGCTGGGAGGAAGGTTAGGCTGTGTTTGGAGCTTACTGGTGGAGGCGCAAGGTGAGCTTGCAGGTCATGCTGAAGTGGTGGTACAACAGAGATAAGTTTCACCTTGGCATATACTGAAGCATTTTCTTAAAGCATTCAGTTTTCAAATGAGTGTCCATTTACTGTATGGAAAAACTTGTGTGTACTATCAGTCTGTTCCAAGGCGGAAAACTAACACACAAATATTTTGTTCTTTTCCCTTTGGTGGGCTGATGTTGTGGTGTTGGGTCGTAGGCTGGACTTGATGATCTTGGAGGTCTATTCCAGCCTCAGTTATTCTGTGATTCTGGGATGGATGTGTTTGCCAGGACTTCCGTAAAGCTGTGGTGTGTGTGACCTGCTTGCCGGTGCCCCTACGTGCAATGGGGTGTCTCAGCATGGGGTGCTGGTGGAAACTGGGTGGGTGTTGCTGTTTCTTCTGCTCCCCCAGCTCCAGTTCTCGGGCACGATTGAAACAAATGGTTGGATGTCCTGCTAATGCACATGCTCTTGCCAGGCTGTGGAATTTAAGTGAAGCTAATCATAAAGCCCAAGTGTGTCAGAGAAATAAATAAAAAGTGATAGGACATATATTTGTATGTATGTTTACAGTCTAATTCTTTATATATATATATAAAAAAATAAAAGAGAGGTTATCTTCATATGCAGCTGGAGGAAGGGAAGTCTGAAAGAATACCTTGAAAGAGCTAGGGAGGTTGGAGGAGTGGCAGTCAGTGTCCTTTTTTTTGTTTGTTTTTGTTTTTCTGCTGGAAATTAGAGTTAAAAATTTTGCTGTAACTTTTCTAAGCAAGAGCAGTAGTTGATTGTTTTTCTAATCAGGCACAGTAACACGCGCTTGCTGTGGATGCGTATCTCTGAAAATTTTGTCCTAAATGAACTCAGTAGTAATAAGACCTTTTTTGTGTGTGTGCAGTTAACAAAACAAAAAAAAATCCCACATGGAAAAATACCCTCATTCATTTGTGGACAATTGAATTCTTAATTTAGCAATGTTACTTAAATTCAAATTGCATCTTTCAGTGTGGTATATGAGCACCTTTGAGTCGCTGGGTTGCTTTGGTGATGGTTTAGGAAAGCAGACTTGCTAACTGGATGCCTCAGACAGCATTTAAATCCAGTGAAAGCTGGGATGCCTTGGGCACACATTGGTTCTAAGACACGAATTTGACTGCTTTGCTAAAAAAAGAGTTGAGCATGGGCCTTCCAAACTCATCCGTGGTTAGACTTCCTCTTATTCCTCGGAGAAGCAACAAAGGCAGCAAAACACTCACTTTAGTTGAATAAGGTATTAAATTGTCTACTGAACTTTTGGGAAACCATTTTCACCCTTTTCAACACTGAGGCAGTGGGGGAAGATGGCTTATTTTCGTTTTGGAGGGATTTATAGTTTTAATAATACAGCATTCTCCAATAACACTGCCATTCTAGTTTGTTCCCACTAAAGATGATTTGGAAATTAAAACATAAATCTCTATATTTTTTCAAAATAAATCTGATCACGTGAAATTGAACATCAGCAGTTTTCACAGGAAGTGTGGTCTGGTCCATTCAAGTAGAGACGAAGAGGTTCTTTTGAGTATTTTTTCTTTCTCTATCCAGAACTCTCCATTCAAGACATGATGAAGTTAAAGCATGTCAAGCTATGGAATTCCCAGCTGAATTTTAAGAAGCAGGCTAAAAATTTGAGAACATTCTGCAGAAGAGATTTTAAATGTAAATAATTATTTCCAGATTTTACGTGAGAACGATGCTGAAGAACTGAAGCTTTGCGCTTTTGGCACAGCTGTAGCTCCCAGGCTGTCGGCTCTTGTGTTCCTTGCCTTGCTTATGGTGATGAGCGGCTGATGAGGTGAGGAGGGCTGTGATCTCCTCCCTCCTGAATTCAGCAGGCAAGCTCTGTTGACTTGTTGTAAATTTGTAATGCATCACAGGTTCATAAATGACAACAGCAGAAGAACACGGGCTAGAGACCCAAATGCAGGGGGGTTTGCAGTGTCAGCTTTATTGACATGTAAGCTTCTCTGTTACATTTGTGGTAGCTCGCATCGCATCTCTTCCCAAGTTTTCACAGGAAATGCGTTGTGACTTTCACAGGAAATGGTGACTTTCACTTGATTAAGTATTTTGATTATAAATGTTTAAACAGTTAATTTCCAGTGAGTGTTATAGGGGGAAGTCATATTTCCAACATAGTGGCCCTTGAAAGCGAGTCCCCTTCCTTAATGGTTCCAGTTTTATGAATCAGTTAAAAACCAGCTTTTACAACACGCAGTTCTCTAGAGAAGTTATTATTCATCCAAATATAGCTTGTGGAGCTAGATAGAAGACTTGGAGATGGAGGATTAAAGATTATTTGGAGACCTTACTCAATGTATTCTGACTTTCAGAGATGTAAAGCTCTTTTAAGGATGGAAAATAAATGACTTTTCAGAGGTTGGGCAGGAACTAATTCCATCTGTTGCTCTGGGTGGTAAACATTGATTTCCTCTTCAATTCAAGAAGCTTAGAATGTGTGAAATCCTCTTTAAGGCGCAGAACTCCCAGCGCATCATCAGTAGGGCCAGTTTTTGCTGCAGTTTACTTCAACACTTTATTGTGAATTTAGCAAGGACTTCCTTTTTGCTTTTCTCGGTACAAAAATTTGCAGAGATTAAGCTGGAAAGCAAAAGGTCTTCCTCGTCATACAATTTTGGAAGGTGTTCTGCATGTGACTATTTTCCAGTTTTATTCTTAACTTTAAAATCAACAGAAGCTTATGGCTATAAATCTCTCTTGTCAAAAGATTAATTGATGGCCGGTTATCGAGAGCAAATTACAGTAATACTGTATTGGGTTTCTAAGGGAGACAGATAGGTGTCCATCTAACATCTTGATTGCCATTTTATTTTAGCAAGTATCTTCTCTTTCCCTGTCACCATACTGAAAAATACACGGGGCAGTAATTTAATGAGCTAGGTGTATTCCTGAGTTTAAAAAAAAAATATATATATAAGTTTTAGAATACTGGAACAAATAAAATTACTTTTCTCCTTTGTAAGTGTGATGTAAAGTCTTAACAGCTGTTGGTAACCCAAGTTCTGTGTTTAGTTCCACAGTCCGAGGTCACCGAACATACTTTAGCAGACTTCATCAAGGAGCTGTCTAAGTAAAACACTATCATTAGTTAATATACTTCATCTGCTTCTGGAGAAGTGACGCCTTTTTCTCAATTTCTCTCAAGTCAGACGATATCAAAATGAAGAGCTGTAGTAATGATGGGTGCATATATAATATTTGTTTGACATGTCCTTGATGAAGGCTGTCAAAATACTTCTTTTCTATGGACATAATCAAATGCCTGGATTCACTGTCATTATAGGGAAACTAAAGCCAAGCCTGTCTTCATCTTTCTCAAGGAATAGAAAAGTTAATGTACAATGAAAAAAGTGCAATTGTATTCATAGTCCCTGGTTTGGCCGGTTATGGAAAGACTAAAGTACTGGGTTTTGGTGACTGCCAAAATTTTCAACACTTGCATTTGTTAATAGCATATTCATTTTAACTGCCTTGTCTGTGAGGATGCATCTGCTCATATATAAACATACATGGTCAGATGAAGCTTGAGACAGAGATCCTCTGGTGAGGAGTTGTTGGTGGATTGCTTCGTTTGTCTCTGCAGATATAGATTTTAATAACATATTTAATAGGATCTGGGTATAAATAATACCCAAGGGAGCGGTCTGAGTGTCTGTTACAGATCTGTTTCACAGAATCACAGAATGGCAGGGTTGGAAGGGATCTCTGGAGATCATCTAGTCCAACCCCCCTGCCAGAGCAGGACCACCTAAAGCTGGTTACACAGGAAGGCATCCAGGTGGGTTTTGAATGTCTCCAGAGACATTCTGGGCAGCCTGTTCCAGGGCTCTGCCACCCTCAAAGTAAAGAAGTTCCTCCTCATGTTTAGATGGAACTTCCTGAGCTCAAGTTGATTTCCATTCCCTCTTGTCTTGTCACTGGGCACCACAGAAAAAAGACTGGCCCCATCTTCCTGACATCCACCCTTGAAATATTTCTAAGCGTGGATGAGATCCCCCCTTAGTCTTCTCTTCTCCAGACTAATAAACCCAAGTCCCTCAGCCCTTCCTCATATGGCAGATGTTCCAGGCCCCTAATCATCTCAGTAGCCCTTCTCTGCACCCTCTCCAGCAGCTCCCTGCCTCTCTGGAACGGGGTAGCCCAGAACTGGTCACAGGGCTCCAGATGAGGCTGCACCAGGGCAGAGAAGAGGGGAAGCAGAACCTCCCTGGACCTGCTGGCCGCACCCTTCTTGATGCACCCCAGGATGCCCCTGGCCTTCTTGGGAAATAGAGGATTCCTGTTGTAGTGTTCAGATCTGGAAAAGAGCTGTGTCCAGTATGAAGATGCAGAAGCAGACCACTCGCTGCACCCATTGATACACTCTCGGGGGAGATAGCAACCTGTAGGGTCAGGACCTGTACTGGTCTGGACCAGTAATCCTCAGTGCTTTCATTAGTGCTCTTCATTCAATCATCTGGATTATAATTATGAAATTTGCAAATGATATGAAATTGGGAGAAAATGCAAATATGTTGAAGGACACAATGAGAACTGAGTATAATCTTGGCAGGTTGGAGAAGTGGTTTGGGAGGAAGGTGAAATGACAGCCATGTAAGGAAAAGTGCCATTTCCTGGACTTCAGAGTAATAAAGTGCATAAAATTAACGCATGTGAGAGGAGAGAATAACTGGCTAGTGAGTAGTTTTGTAGAAAAAAAAAAAACATTTAGTCTGTGATCCACCAAAGTCAAAGTGTTAGACCTGCAGAAAAGGATGCTCAAGGTTGTATACAAGAAGGCTCATGAAATAGTCCCAGAGACTCAACTGGAGTGTGGTAGTTGGTTCTGGGCATGCTCCAGGGAGGAGGTGAAGCGGTGGAGAAGCCTGCAGAGGAGAGCAATGAGGATGATCAGCCTTGGATAACTTGGTGTTTGAAGAAGAACAGAAAGATCTGGGCTGGTTAATCTAAAGAAGAGAAGATGGGAGAGGGGATTTTAAGAATAATCTTCAAATATTTGAAAGGCTGCTGGAGAAAGAAAAGGCACCTGAACTCTGGAAAAAGTGATAAAGAGCTCTGAACAGCTCCAGTAGAGTAGAGTAGATTTGACTTGGAAAAAGTCAAATGGACTTTTCCTTTTTCCTTTTCCTCAGGAAAACTGTAAACCTTGGGTCTTCTGTGAACAATGGGTAGACTAGAGGACTTTTAAACTTGTTGTTGTTGTTGTTGCCCTGTGGTTTAGTTGTTCTGGGCTTTTTATTTCTGCAATTTATATTGGACTGCAGCTCTGTCTTAAGTGCTTTTAAGGATGGTGCATTTTGTAAGTCAAGTATGGAAACCTGTATAAATTATCCTGCTGAATCCATATTTCTCTCTACAGTTCTCTACAAGATGTAGCAAAAATAGCCTTATAAAGAACATGAACTTTTAGAGACTATCAGGAATGAGTAATTTTTCTTTGAGATTACTTGAGAATTATGGCTTGGGGTCACATCAAAAACTGCAAGCAAATTTGAGAGTGTGATTGTTTCATTGTCCCTCTTCCTTTCCATTTTATCAAATTGACAGTAGTGGAGAGATGTTTTAATTTTTCATATTTCGCTTATTAATTTGATCTATTAAATTAATTTTAAATATAAACTAGCTTTGTGCACTCACTCAAGATGCTTTTACAATCTGAATAGCTTGGCACTTTTAATGTAAGTGAGAAATTGTATAGAAATTACCTTAACATCTATTCCGTATTGCTTTTTACTGCCAACCTCATCATTCAAGTGTAGATAGCACATGCCCAGCTCCTATAACTTGATTATGTTCAATTTATATAACTTAATTATTAAAGACCAGTTTTCAGAGAGTTGATTTCTATGCTTCATCCGGTACTATTGCTGGCTTGGAGAAACAGCTGTATAGAAAAACACATTTTCAAGAAGACGTGCTTTAATTACACATTTGTTTTTCCTTTCTTTTCCCCTCCTTTCTTTCTAGGATCTTTTTCTTTCCAAATTTCAATTCGGTCAGTAAAATACTACTTTAAAACAACACAGCCTCACTTATGCAATAAGGAATGGAAGCTGAAGGTGTAGTTGGTCTAAATTTGATTTAAAATAGTCTCAAATTAGACTTTAATGTGGTTGGGAAATCTGACAATACAATAGCAGGACAATTTTTTTTTTCCCTTGCCTCTCAACAGAGGCTACATTAAATGGTTGTCTGAGCACAGCGCTGTGAATGTCAGGCTGAAAAGTTTGCTGCTAGCACTGGAAGATCACAGATCACCTGTTGTACAGCTGAACAGGCAAGAAGGTTTGTGGGATGGAATTAGATTGCCTGGGAAGAGAAAGAGAACTAAAGAGCCGAGTGGTGTGTACATGTAGATACTGCTTTTGTCTAAATGTACATCACTCTGCTCCTTCCGCAGTCAGTGACACGCTTCATGAGGGTCAGTCATCTTTTAGAGGTCTTGCTTGTGTACGAAGATGAAGTAAATTTGACCTTTCATTCAGGGCTTCAGCCAACTGCTTGAAAATTGGCTGGGTGAATCTGAGCCAAGGTCTCTGCGTCGTTGAAAAGTAAAAATTAAAGAAGGAGCAATCATACTAGTGTTAGCTGCTGTGGTCTGTTAAATCTGTTTCAGGATTTGAGATGACCTTTTAACAGGAGTTACTGGTGTGCTGAGGCCTCTGTCCCATTCTGCTTGTGCTCTTGGCATGTGTGTCAAGACGTGGTCCGGGCTTCAGATGGGCATCCTAGTTTGCACATGAGAACCTACAGTGGTTCATGTGGTCAGAAGTCCTGGCTGGGAAATCAGTTTGCAGTAGGTCTTACTATAGTCAAATAAATAAATACATACATACACACGCATTTGAACCCTCCTTCATTTCTGTATTTTTTTTACAGTGGAGAGGAGAACGGTTCTACTGATGGAGTAGGAGAGCCATTCTGGCCACCACTGTGGTGGTGTTACGAGCACATCAGTTTTGCACCATGTTGGAAGAGTTGGTTTGGGCCAAATTTATCCCTAAAACTCTTCCAGTGCAAGCCTCAATGAGTTCACTGAGCTCCTTAACCTAGACACTAGGATTGTTAGCATATTAAATTCAGCAACTGGGCTGAAAACAAGTACAATTAACCTAAACCGTTTAATTTGACACAGAAAATGTTTTTTGAGCCTGTATTTTGAATATTTCTTTCTAGAACATGTGCCATTTTAAATCATAAAGTCCATAGTGAAAATTTGGAGCATTTTTCTTAAATTATTTTGCTTACTAGTTGGTTTTATTCCAGGAGGAAAGATATTTCTGATGTTTTTCTCCTTCACTGATTCTTTTTTTTTTTTTTTTCCTATCCATTCATAACCACAGCAAAAATATTTGCCCTGGTTCCTTAGGTGTGCCCTTTAGGACAGCATCTTCTATGCTGTTCAAACTAAATTTAGAGGCAGCTTCACCATTCGTTGCAGCCCTCTAATTAGAACTGCAACAACCACAAAATTGATCCAGACTAAGTTAAAAACTAATTTGCTGCTGCTGCTTCCACTCTTTGGATCACCTGCATATTTATTCGGCTAGGGCTACTTCTGAAACTGGAGAATTTTTTGGTTTTGGAAAAGGAGGAGAAAAATAGCACAGCTGAGCTTTGACATCAGAAACCTCCTTGGTCCTATTTCTGATGATTTTTTTTTTTTTTTTTTTTAAATCCACTCAGGAACCCCCATGGCAAAGTGCACTAGCCCTGCTGCTGAGATGATGTCAATAATTCAGGTCACATTACGCTGGCAATTCAATCAAATACAAAGTTACCTACGTTTCAGAAACATTTAAAATTCCTAGTAATGTTGGAAGTTAATTTGAAGGAGCAGCTGAATGCCTCCTGGAAAACGCAGAGAGTTTCTCTTTAGTACCCATTCTGCTTGCTTGCTCTTACCGTATATTTTCTGCATTTCTCTAACCTTGTTCTTGATGACAAAAGACATTTGCATGGAAACAGGATCTTTGTTTCTTAAGTGTTCATCTGTTCCTACTGTTTATTTCCCACCTAAAGTCCTAATCCTCTGTTTGTGGCATCACAATTGGTTGCAGTGGAAATTATTATGTCGTCACAAATGGCGGATTATGACTTCAGGTTGGGGGGATAAGCAGCAGGAACAGATGAACTCTTAAAAGCAAAAATGCTGTTTCATGTAAATGTCCCTGGTAATAAGGAAGAAAGGGGGGCAAAATAGAGAAACAGAAAATGGATATGAGCAGCCTTGTGCCTAAACAGTAGGACAGCAGATTTTCCTTCAGGCAGGAGCAGCTATTTTAAATTAGGGACATGTCCATGTAGAATTTATTCTTTTTAATGTTTTTCCCTCATTTGAAAAAAAAAAAAAAAGACAAATACTGATGTTGCTACTCAAATACTGAAATGACAGCTCAGTTCAGGGAGGGGTGTTTCGTCTTTGCCAAACATTCTTTTATTCCTTTGTGTATGTGTTTGTCAAGTCGCTTCTAATCTTAAGGGAGTTTCTCTTTTTGCGCCTGCTGATAGGGTTTTCAAGCCCAAACCCCACCATTTGGAATGGAGCATCTGCCCTGTGTAAAGCAGGATGACCATGCTGGAAGCTCATCTAAACCACACTGTTGAGCCTCTCAGCCAAATGCTTCTCACAGACTGCTTCCATTGAAAACCACAAGCAGCAAGCTGACATTTCTCTTCGGTATCATAAGACGGAAAGCTCTGAAATACCCAGTAGCAGTCTCAGCTTGTACCTTTATTTGGGTTTCATCCGAGCTTTTCTTTTCACCCTCTCCACGCTGCAGCTGCTGTAGACTTTAGTAAAAAGAGGTCGAAAAAAACATTGGTGCAAACCAAAAGGTTTGTAGGAACAGAAACTAAAATACCAAATAGAAATGAGGGTAGGGAAAGATTAATAACAAAGCCTATTGTATGCTTTCTGTGGTAGCAGCCAATTTGACTTCCTTTCATTAAAATTCTCCTTGTTAGCTCGGCTGATGTGTTGGGGTGATGGACTATTTGATGTCTGAGAAGTGGTGAGAAGTTAGCTGTCTAATGATGGACTAATTAGAAAGCCCATCCTAGCGGGATCCATGGAAATTGATTTGCACAGTGCCATTTTTGCTAATGAGAATCATGAATACATGTTTGTGGTCCTTTACTTACTCTTCCTACCCACAGCTAATGAAAGAGAAGCAATCATTAAGAGCTCAGCTGAAATCCAGAGTTTCCTTTGCCTTGTAGGAATAGCCATACTTTAATACTTCAGTTTTAAATAATACTCCTCATGGAGAAACAAGCTTCCCATTGTCTGCCTCCTATAAAATGAGTCTGTTTCCTAATGCATCTCTTCTCCAGTTATCCTCAGTAAATAGGGAGTCAAAATCTTCTCTGGGCAATTTACAGAAAATTACCATTACAGCATGGGACTAGAAGAAACCATAACTATGTGGTCTGAGTGAAATTAAAATTAATTAGATAATTTTTCCTGCAAGGACATAACATGTCCATCCACAGCTAGGTCTGACATCTTTTATATCAGTCTATCGCGAACAAAAGTATCTTATCTTACGATTTGATTTGAATTCAGTCACCCCGTTGCTTTCAGATTCCTTTAATCTGCCCAGATGGTGTACGCTCAGCCAGGCCCACATGGCCCAGAGAGTATCCACAGAATTAATTTTTTTTTTTGCAGAAAGATCTCCTGAAAAAAAACATGGATCAATGTGGTACGGCTGCCCGTAAGCACATCCCTAGGACTCAAGCCTCCTGTCACCTCCCAAGCTTCTCAAGGCCTTCTCTGGCCAATAATGACGTGTTACTGCCTTGCTTTTCTTTTTCACCTGCATATGTTCCTATAAATTCATAGAATCATAGAATGGTTTGGGTTGGAAGGGACCTCAAAGATCATCTAGTTCAAATCTAGACCAAATTCTACTGTAATTAAAGAAAACTAATAGATCTATTCAATTATCCCTTAACTTGGCTCCTCTAGGTACATTTTAACAAACGTAGCCAATAGCTAGGGGTATAATATTTTGCTGTAGGAGCCAGCTGAAGTGAAGTTTTAATATATTTTCAATGAAATGGATGTCCCATAAATGCTGTCAGGCAAAGGTAGAGTTGAAGAAATACAAGGTAAAAGTATAAGCTGACAGGCAGCTGAGGGTTGAAAGTAAGAGGGTGAGCAAGGGAATGGTGAAATGTCTTTGTAGGTAGCATTAAAGGAGTCAGAGCCTGAGGTTGTGTAGTGAAGACTAGAAACAAGGGGAATGGGTAGCTTGAAGCTATTGTTACCTCAATGGATTAGAAAAAGGATAGTAGAGGAATCAGAGTGAGTTATCAGAAGGGAAAAGAAGAATAGAAAAGGAAGGAGGAAGGTTCGAGTGACTTTATCTGAGTTTCTTATGTTTCTTCTTAGTTGAAAGGAAGAAGGAATTCTTGAGGAGCCAGAGATAGCAAGCAGATGGGGACACTTGCAAATTTTCATTGGAAGTTCTAGTAAGAAAACAGTAATTTGCTCTGGGACAGGTAGATGATGTGTAGATAGTCTCACAAAACAACATGACGTTGGTGTTGATGTCTGATTTATTCCAATGAAACCGAGTTACCTCAACATAACCGAGAAGCAAAAGATTGTCCATCTTGCCACAAAGGAATTTAGGTGAAGTCAGCACTTCAATTTATTTCTGAGGTTGAGCCTGCCCAGTTTATCTTGTGCCTCCATTCACTCTTTTAGTTCAAGGAAGTTCCTGCACATCGGTTCCCTGAAGGAAAAGCTTTGTCAGATTTTAGCTGCAAAAACAGCTGTAAATGTGTTCCTCTGATGGCTTGCTTTTTCCTCTGAAATAAGAGAATTTCTAATTTTAAAATTTATTTTTGACTCCCCCATTCATGTTTTGTCATGTGGCATCTGTAGAATATATATGTGTATATTTTGTATCTATATATGTATGGGAAAAGCATCTAGATATGATAGATACAAGATTTTGAATTCCTTTGCTATTCTGTGTTACCTCCCAGCATTACCTATTCATTAGTTTTGTGATTTTTTTACAAATAGTTATTCCTTTTTGTTTCAGTAGTGGAACCTGATTAAGAAATTTCAAACCATTATGCACTTGCTGCACTGTTACGGGAGTGGGTTTTCAGTTGTCTTATAAATATATAAATGTGCTAACGCGTAAAAAGGAACAAAAGACTAGCATTTCTTTAAATTAGCCTCGTTGGACATTTTTTGTCTACAGAACTTGCTTAGAAATGAAAATGAACCTGCCAAAGGGATTAGATAGATGCGTAGCTCAAATAGAGATATTCCAAAATGGCAATGAAGGAAGATTATCCCATGGAGCAGGCTAGAGAAGATTTGTAGACCATATGAGGACTTTCAGAACTAATATATCTTTAGAAAAATAAATGATGAAAGGTATGGGTATACAGTAATGTCATCCACTAGCGTCGCATAATCAGTCATCAATATTATATGTTATCTTTTTGAATAAATGTTGCTATATACAGGCTCAAACATTTATTTTTTTTAAAGTTCAGGTCATATAGCTGTTGACTTATGAATAGTTTAGATTAATGACTTGTTGCACTGCTTGGGAAAAAAATGATGTTGATGTAGGGAAATGTTTGTAGCGTAATTTACATTTGTACAATTCTGATAAATACATTAGTTAACTGTGGTATGTTGTACAACACAAATATAAAAACACTGGGTGATAGGACTTTGCTAAGAACTCATTAATGTTGGTCATGTAGCTAAATATCTATGCACTGCACTGAAGTCGGCTGTGTTCTTTCTGTACAGGAAACATCCCCACATCCAAAGAGCTGCTGTTTTCTAGGAAATTTGATAGCTGTTAAAAATAGACATAATGAGGAGTAAGCAGTTGCTGGACAGTGAATTTGCTGTAATTATAGAATACTCCGTGAACAAACTTGTTACCTCTCCAGCGTTCAGGTCAGAGGCATAGTCTTCATAGGCAATGAAGCGAAACAAGGGAATCTGGAAATCTGGAAAGGCCAGATTAATGAGAAAGCAATAAATGATGTTAGAAACCTAAGACGGTCTGCTAGAAAAACACTCGTAATCTACCTAGCTGATATCTGGTGTCCTGCCATGTAAAAAGAAATCACCTACACAGTTCTGTTCTCACCAAAACGCAGCCTTTGTTGTTCTCTACACTCTCTCCCCCTTCACATGTGCTTCTCATCTTTCTTCTCTGAACACGCCCCTTCCATTTCATTTTCCCAGTGGAATTTCACTACCTCCTATGCAGGCTCCTTTGCCCACTGCCGAGGACCTCGCATCCTCTCTTCTCTTTCTTCCTCGGTGTGTTTGCTGGTCACTAAAATTTGCTTTTACAAGCCATCGTATTCTTGCTTTCCCTCAGTTGTGCCTTAAGAGATGAAGAATTTCATTTTGGTTTATGGTGGTCAGTCTTTGAAGGTGGATACATACCACGGGACTTGCATAGTTCTCCACTGGGAGTTTTCCTTCAGCAGAGCCAGTATCTTGCCAAGCACAAAGGTTACGTGATCACCATCACTTCTCCTCGCTTCAGCTGGGGATCATTGCAGCAGACCTGCTGAAATATCCAAAGATATCTAGCTTTTTGTATCGTGCTTTATTGGGCAACTGTTTTTATAAGGGGCTTGGATTTACATTTTAAAATTCAAAAAATATTTTTTGTCGTCCCCGTCATCTTCTGTTCACTTGAATTTACTGCAGCCAGAGGATAGTGGCAAAAGCCTTAGACAACAAGCTAGCTTTGGGACAACTTTAATGCCAGGAGCTCCTCCTGGGCTGCCGTGTGCATTGTATTGAAAATATTTTCTGAATTTTGCTCCGGGTTTTATTTTCCTTCAAGATGGTGTTAAAATGTAGGCCTTCACAATCAGAGAAATCAAAGCGCTTGACCAGTTGGTAAAGCAAGAATTTGTATCTTGGAGAGTCTGTCCTGGATTTCATCATTTATTTAAAGCTGACGAAGGAAGTCTCTTCATCATTTGCTGAAGTGCAGTCAGAGGAAGCAGTTCTAGAAAGACGTTTGTGCATTTTCAGGGGGATGGTTAGAAATCCTTCTCAGGGAACACAGAAAGTCTTTGGAATTAAGCTGATGAATCACAATGTTAATGTTCAGCAGCAGTGATTATTAGAATAATTTTTGAGGAACTCACTGACTGAAATATGTTTTTAATAGTCATACTTCATGTTACACACTTCAAAAATGGAGGCCTTCAGAATTTTTTTTGTGTAAGTGGTACATACAAAGAATAGATAAGTTATCTTGGTTTATGGACTGTAGTTGCCTATTTGGAAGACAGATGAATAGAATATTCTTGTGTTACCCGTTCGTCAATCATGTGAATTTGCTGCATGCTCAGATTTCATCAGAGTAAAGTTTATCTGCGGGGAATTGGAACAATGAACTTGTGAATCATCCTGCAGTTGGGTAGTCCTCCTAATCTTCCTTCTCCCAACAACCTGGCCTAGCAAACCCCAAAACTAATCTGCTCTGCACTTTGGGGTCCCCTCCTGCCCCCTGTGTATCGTTGACTGAGTGAAGTCTGTTGGCCCTGGGGTTTAATAAACCAGGTGAGGTGAGGAAGAGGAGCCCACCAGTTTTTCATGTTCACCATGTCGAGGACCAGCTCGGCTTACGTGCCCTACCTACTCATAGCTGAGATTTGAGTTTTCTCTTTGATTCCCTTTGCATTTGAGTAGTGTTATTTAAAAAAACAAACAACAAAATCCTCACAACAACTTTGAAAATCTGCGCTAAAGAACAGGATCCATAGCTTTATTCAAAAGTTGAGACAGAATAAAAAAGAGGCATGTTTATTGTTTTCTCTGCTGACATTTTTCAGCCTGTGCTAAAAAGAAATGAAGACACTTGCCTAGGGAGACGTCTTGGTTAAAAAAGTTATGAAAGAAAAACAGTTTAGTTAATTAAATTTTTGATTCATTTTTTTAGTTTCTGTATCTACCCTGCAGCCTGAAGTCCCCCAGAGTATTATGTTTGCATAGAAGTGGTCGTGGGTCACAAAACAATGGGTTTTTCAGTGTATTTTTGTTAGGATTAAGTCTCTGTCTCAAGAACTCCCAGAAGTTTGATACTGCAAAATTTCAATGTAAGCCAAAGAACAGACACAATAATGTGACGATCGGTGAAGCCATCATTAACACTATAGTCTTGCTCGCTTTGTCCAAACAGCTCGACAGCAGAAGAGCAGGAATTTTGAAAACTGCAGCTCAGATATGAAACATCTGTTGACACCAAGCAATTAATTTAGCACCGGTGGTGGTTGATTTCCCATAGCAAACATGCGTTGCATACACAGGCATTGGGTGTCTCTGCAGTGCAAAAATTTCATTCTTTAAATAAAGCATGATTTCATTTAATTTTGACATGTACGTTTTCATCCAAATCCAGTTGCGCAGAGTAGCTCCTTAATTAAAAAGGAATTTAATTTTGAAAGTCTCAGCCCTGCCTGAGAGACTCTGGACCCACACTCACCCCAGGCCTTTTTTCCCCAGGACCTCACCTGTCCAGAGTTCCAGTGCCCAAATTCCAGGGCACTGGCACAGCAGACATTGCAGCATTATGGCCTTTGCTTTCTCTCAAAAAAAGTGTGCTTTTCACCTTGCAAACACTGGCTATTATTGACACACTATGTGAGTATTCCGGCAATTTTCTTGGTTTTGAGACTTCAATAAAGGAACTGATGCTTGTACCCTTGTCCCAGTTTCTGCACCTGCCAGTTCACCATGTGACTTAAAAATATTCCCAAACATCCTTGCTTTCATGAAAGCCAGGTTTCATTCCCACATATCTAAAAACTGGGATACTTTACTAAAGCTATAGAACATTTCTGGGATGCAATGAATAGTGAGAAAACAAGAGTCTGCTTTGTCACTGCTGGGAGAAGAGGAATGCACAGTAATTGTTACTGAACAGGGCATCCGGCTTGCTATGACAGGCAAAAATTGTAGTTAGCACAGGAATGTTTTCCATTGTATTATGGATGCAAAGAAAGATATGAGTGTAGAGAGAACAGTCTAACCACATCACTGTATTTCATATCTACTTGAAATACTTAGAAATTGTTAGTAATGGGTAGTGTGCTTGGGGAATTGTACGGTTTAGCCAATATTCAACGCCACAGGTGCGTTCAAACTAAGTCAGTGCATCTCTTGCTAAATAAATTTTAAATATGAGGATATTTTGCTCTGTAATTACCTATTTCTGGTGTGTATAGGGTGTCTTCTTGGTTGGGTACTTCACACTCTCTTCTCTGCAGGTCAGTCTCTTCTAGAGTAAGACCATTTTTCTGTCACTGGAAGAAGAGGGTAACGGACTTTCATTGACTAAAGGCCCATCCAGTGGTTAAAGTTGCTGATTCTTCTGAAATTGCTGGCTACTAGCAGGGGAAGCCGGAAGTGAGAGGAAGTGAAGGAGTCAGCTAGGAGAAATACCTCTAGGTAGACATAATAAGTCTCACTTTACTAATGGATTTTTAAATCTTAATTTTTTTTCATGACAAAGGAGAGGCAGTAGACATCCATACCTGATACTACTGCAAAAATATGTTTAATTTATATTCATGTAAACAAATAGAATGTGGATATTCTGCTTTACTGACTTGGAACTATATGCTGCAGTAATTAATTTCATCCATCTGCTATGTTAGACATCAGGCCAAGTGTGAGACAATCAAGAATGTACCATGAAATATTTTTATTAGACAGCTTTAATCACAGGTGTGTGTTGGGATGTAGCATGTTACAAAGCTGTTACTCTCAGAAGACTTGGGTGAAGAAGGTAGTAGCGTGAGGGAAGGAGGTATGGATGCTTGTCTTTCCTCTGTCAATATTTTTAGTTGTACTTTTATATCAGGAGGTTCTGGAATTATGTGTAGGTGTGTCCACAAAAAAAGTCATGTGGACCTTAATTTAATAACCCGGTTTTATTGCAGCAGTGTTAATGCAAATCTTGTGACAAGAGTCACAAGATTTCAGGGCTGTCTCTGCAAGCCTAGAGACCTATGAGAGAGACTAGAAAAAAAAAAAGGAAACTTCCATTTGGAAAGGGCTAGACTTCCAAGTATTTGAGTCTTTTCCGGATAGAAATCAAAGGATTAATAAGGTGAGAGTTCAGCGCATGATTCTTCACTGCTGCGTTGTGAGTCAGAGCAACTTGAGAAGTGCTTGTTCTTTGCAGCAGTAGAAGTGGGTGGAGGATTTAGGCGGAACAGCAAAGAATGCGTAAGTGTTGTGTTGGTGCACAGTCTCAACGTGAAAGTGTTGGAGTAGAAGAAGAAGATGAGATTAAACACAAGATTGCTTCCATTGGATCTCTGGTGGATAGATGGGTGGGACCACTGCGAAGAGGTTTCAGATCAACTGCAGAGCTATAAACCAGTGACTGCTGCTGACTGGTGAGAATAGTGATTACCAAACACAGGGACTGAGCTCTCTAGTAGCTGTACGGCGAAGGACTAAGGACTTCTGATGAAGACGTGCTGTTGAAAGGGCCGTGGTTTTAGCAGAGTGACCCTAAGGGGTCCTGGCTGTTCAGCACTAGCTAGTTCATGCGAGCCTTGGTACACCGCTAATCAATGTCGTTGGAGCAGAGATGGCCCTTCCTTTCTGGATTGTCTCTAAAGGCCACCAGTAGCCTGTGTAATTTGTGGAAGTGCTTGCTTCTGTCAAGTGATTGACCCGGGGTGTCCCACCTAGAATGTTTGTCAGGTGCTGGAGAGAATATAAGCAGGCAGATTGATCCACATTCCCATCTCTTCCCCCAAGGAACTTTAGGACAAGATTTTTTTGAGGTAGAAAAAGTATAAATAATAACAAACTTCTCTGAAGTGCTACCGTTGAATGTAAGGCAATAATTTGGACTCACTGGTGACATGCAGAAAATCCTGGCTGAACTTAATAGCCATGAAAATTGACCTTAGGCAGAACTGGGCACTCGGAAGTTTGCTCAAACTCGGGACATTGTAATCAGATTTGAGACAAGGCTTTCCTTTTTTTATGAATATAAATAGCATTCCAAATTACCACTAAATAGGCTTCAAAAACCAAGCTTCATGTTAGGAATGCTAGTGACTTTTAGGAGAGGAACAAAGAATAAAACTGAAAGCATCATTTATAGCACTGAGTAAATTCATGGAACATCTGCATCTCAATTTTTTTGTGTAGTTTGGGATCCTTTTTCCTTCTATCATCACTCCTTCCACCTCAGGCAAAATAAACAAGAAAGGAATGATAGAAGGATTAGAAAAGATGCAGAGAAAGATGGCAAATATAATTAAAGGTTTACAACAATTTCCATATCAAGGAATGACTGTAGGCTGAGTCTCTGCACTGTGGAAGAGAAGCCACTTGGAAGAAATCTGGGATTCAGGCTTCTTACATCATGAGTATCAGAACAGGGAATAGCTTCTTACTATTTCTCCTTGTACAAGACCTGGAGATCATTACTGAAGTTATTAGTTGGTAGGCTCAAAAGAAATGAAAGGCAATATTTCTTTTCACAGTAAGTTGGGATCTTAGTGCCACAGGATGTTCTGATGCAAAATGTTTACACTGGTTTAAAAAATGAGAAAGAGAATTTGAGGCAGAAAAATCCACCAGGACCTATTAAACGCGAGGTTGCTGCATGTAGCTGAGTTCAGATGTCTTAGCTGTAAACAGCTAGAAACTAGAAGAGCATAGAGAGGAGGTATCATTCATTATAAACTTGTTTTTCCTTTCATTTGTGCCCAGCCATTGTTACCAAGAGAGGCAGCTACTCAGCAAGGGGGGTTTTGGCCTGACCCAGTTTTTTGGTCATTCTCATTTTAAGCACAAATAAAATCCAAGGTTCTTGCTTTAGGACATAATTGACGTTTCCTTTAAGCTTGTTAATTCCTCTGTGTGCTTTTCAGTGTCTGCCTGTAGAACATCTGATAAAGATTCTGTGGGAAGTCGTCGTGCCGACTGACACCCGTTGTCCGTTGCAGTCAGTGTGTTGTATCTCTCTGGGCCTGTGTATTCCAGTATAAGTTGCTGGTTTTAACATAGAATACTTTCACAGCTATGGTGTTCTGTGCGGTTGTGGGAGATGATGGGATTATTAAAAGGATACTGGGAACTCTGAAATCATGCAGGTGCTTCGAGATACTGGCAGTACGGTAATTAGGAGTACTTCATTGACAGCGTTTAAATTCTTCTTCTTTACTGACACTTTGAGTGTAAAGTTGAAATCTAGAGCTACAGATGTCATGTAGTGCTACTTAATGCCGTAAGCTGACTACAGAAGTTGAGATCCCCACCCCACGTTTGCTGATTTACGTCACCCCCAGGTTGCTTCAAGTTACTGCGGGACTCGCTTAGAATAAGCTGTACAACGGGATAAGCAGCTTATTTGTCAAGTCGTACAAACATTTTATGGTGTCTTTTTTTCTTCAGTGTAAAGCGTTTTACAGAATTGTGGGTCAGAAGATACTTGGCTCGAGGAGGTTCTTCTGCCTTCTCAGTTACCTGCCTCTCCCTGACCTTGGTTATGTTAGGTGAGCAACCTCCTGCTGTAGTTCTTCTCTGTTCTCTAGTGTCTGGCTGCGTGGAGTGGAGTGTCTAAGGGCCTGTCACAGACTGTTTTGCACACGTAGGTGCAAAATGACAGGTTGGTGGGAGGTATGCAGAGTTGGCGATGTGTTGAGTTACTGAACGAGATGTTGGTTGCTTCAAGGCTGTAGAAGGCAACACATACAAATGTTAATTCATTATGTTGATGCAAATGCTCTCTTTAAGGAAGCCTTGGGATGCCCTTAGCCAGGTGGCTGTCATGTAACAAACACATGGCCTTTTTTATCTTCAGTGCTAGTTATTTTGCTTGAGTTTCAGACGTGTCCTTCTTTCCTCACTTTTTCATTCAAATAGCTTCTGTCTCACTAAAGCCGTTTGGGATAATGTAGCTCTTCTTTCTTTTGTGACTTTTCATCCCTTTGTAGCACTTGCCACAATGAGACTTTTGTTCTGTTATTGGAGAATTTCCTATTGTCATAGTAACTAAATATGAATAATGCAACTATTTTCAGATACAGAAGGGTAACTGACACAATTGAAAGAGAACTGATGCTTTTCACCAGAAATTAAGGGACAGCGTTTTTGGTAAGATGGTATTCAACTTGTCATCTATCTTGAAATAGAAGGGAAAGGGGATTTTTTTTTAAACTGAGATGAGTTTGTTGCATCTTAGCCCGACCCACACCGGGTATTCTGCTCGGTGATGGAATGTAGAGTTTTTTGAAGACAGAGGAGGAGATAAGACATCAGTGGCGTCTAGGACAACACTGAGTACCTATTGCTACCGGAGAGCAGGTGGTGCGGCAAACAAGCTCAGAGCAGCATGGATGGCCCAAGCCAGCGCGAGGATGTTGAGGTGGTTGTTTGGCAAGGACAGAGGGGTGCTGGCATGCTGGGCTCTATTCACTTTGGGTCAGTCTTACTACCTTCTTAATTGGAGCTCAGATTTAGCTCTGAATTTGCCTAACCCAGAACTGGGTTCAAACTGGAAGAGGTTAGATTTAGATCAAAAAGTAGAAGGAAATTCCTCACTCTGAAGGTGGCGAGACCCTGGCACAGGTTACCCAGGGGGGCTGTGGATGCTCCATCCCTGGAGGTGTTCAAGGCCAGGTTGGATGGGGCCTTGAGCAACCTGGCCTAGTGGGAGGTGTCCCTGCCATGGCAGGGGGTTGGAACTAGATGGTCTCTGAGGTCCCTTCCAACCCAAACCATTCTATGAATCTATGAACCTATGAACTGCATAGATTATTTTTTATTTTAATACAGCTATCTTTGTTGCTGTTCTTTTCTGAAGTGAACAAAACAGGCGTGGGTAAAACTGAGTTGCTAGCTCACTTAGCTGGGATTGTTGTTTTCACTGCAAGCTCAGAAAAAAAAAAAGATAGGGTTGGAAACTGTTGTGAGCTGTCAGCTCAGATCGAGTATGGTCTGTGCAGCTCAGTGCAGCGTGCAGTGTTTACTGCAGACAAAAGAGAGGCAAGTATTGTTAATTCTTGCTGTACTGTTTTCTGTGAAACCTGAAGAGAATACTGGGAGGATTTTCATTTGGTTTCTGTTTTTGTAAAAGACATTTCATGTTTCCCAGGGTGACGTTTGCAACAAGCCAGATGTCAGCCCGACTTGCCCGAGAACTCAGCCCTACTTTCCCCAACACCTCACGGTGCACCAGGAGCCTGGCAGGAAAGCGTCAGCCATCCATCCTTATCCCATCCTATCTCGCCACCGTTCCCCCTAAACAGTAACCCAGCAAAGTCCTGCCCCGTGCTGGTCTTGGCTGCAGGCTTTTCAGTCAGCACTGATAATTAGAGTTTGAGAGAAGCCATCTGCTTGCCGGTCCCCGGTGGTCGGTGGGTTTGGCAGGGAGCTGCGGAGGCCACTGACAGGTCTGCTGCAGGAGAGCCTTGGCAGTGACACAGCAGCTGCTTGCTGAGATACCCAACGTGCTTGCAATTGAGCACCTACGTGCTGGGGGTTTTAAAATGTCACTGCCCATAAACAGCATTTCCCGTCTCTCTGAAGCATTGGAGAGTAAAGGGAACAGTCTCCACTAATGAAGGAAAGTCGGGGTGGGAGGGCAGAGAGGGCTGAATTCGGTAATGAATTCATTATTTCATCATGCTTTTGAGCATCCAGGCAGGGAAAGGAAGGCGTGTTTTGCCCAGGTTAATTCTGGCTGATTATAAGTGGAGGAGGGCAGGCAAAAACCGACTTCTTAGATATTGTTTGTTCTTTCTTTTTGGCGGTCTTGTCCCCGTCATATAGATAGAAGCTGTATTTGCAAGGGGATATATAGCGCAAATTAACACCTTGTTAGAGGTTTAAAAGTTCTGGGCATCTGTATCAGGCTCTGTACCCCGATTGAGAGACCTGCTTGTCCATTTCTTCCTTTTGTTTCCCCTCTCAGCCCATCATTTGGCGAAAAATCCCTTCCTAGGTGCAGGCTCCCTTCTGCCAGGACGCCAACACAGGAGTGCAAAAGCTTAATCATCATCATTATTCTTCGTTTTTATTAAAGCCCTAATCAAGTCCAGTTCTTACTGGTGAACAAATAGGCTGGTTTTTTCCTCTTGTGCAGCAAAGGATAAATGTTTGGTTTCTTTTTTTTTTCAGAAGTAAGTGGAAGCTTAGCTCAAATCAGTCTCTTTCCACCTGGCTAGATTAACAGCAGGACAGCTGCAATTTTTGTTTTATTAGGCAGGAAACTTCTTACTTATAAGGGTTATCCCATGAATTCCAGCTCTGTGGTTTGGCTGGCTTCAAGGACATCCCGGAGGGGGTAATGGCCTCATTCTGGAAGAAATGAAAAATTTCTGTTCATTTAATGGACAGAAGCGTAAGTCCTAACATTTAGAAGCTGATTCCATTTACTTTTCTAGTGACGAGGTGAAATTGTCAACAATGGCAAAGAGGGGAGTGGGTACCCCCCTCTCCCATTAAAAAAAAAAAGGGAAATAGAAGTGTGGGAGATAGTTCAAATTCTGCAGTGATGGGAGCGGTGGAAACACTCGTGTTCAGAAGCAGATGCAGCAGCGACTGCCATATGTGGTGTGTTGGACCTGCAGCCTGAGCAAGTGCCAATCCATCGATTTAATGACGGCTGGGCTCTGATGTCCCAAGCAGCAGCTTCTGTGCTGGACGAGGTGACACCGGTAGGGAGAGAGGAGAGGGACTCGGGAATAAGCAAAGGATAACAGGGCAAAGCAAAAAAAAAAAAAAAATTAAAGACTATCAGTGGAAACCACATCAGATTAACAAACTTTAATTACATTTAATTTTAATCCTTAACATTTATCTAAAAGGTGATTGAGGGAAGGTTTATTAGGATTGTGTGTCCCTATAGCCCTTCTTTGAAAGAACACTGAACACGATGATTGCCTGTGTCTCTAATTAGAAGTTTTTCCCCTCTTGATCACCTAAAGTCAAATTCATTTACTCTGCTTGAAGCATGGATTTAATTTGATTTTTTTTTTTTTTTTTTTTTTTTTTACATCAAAAGATGTCCCTCAAACTTGATACAGAACCACAGCCTGCTAATCAGGACAGAACCTATTACCAGCCCAGTTTTATGAATATTCACATCAGAGGGCAGCACCAACCTCATTAGGAAGGGTGTTGCAATCATTATTAAACTGTTGGAGTCCATTATGATTCAGAGTGCTGTAATGATGACTGATACCCGCTGAGGGCAGCTGAGAAGAATACCGGAGCATAATGACCTCACTTTTTTTTTCATGAGCCTATAGGGCTTTTAAAGGCTTTCAGCTTATGTAGTTTGTATTCTTTTCATCAAGCATGTGAAAGTGGTCTTAACGTCCCTGATTCTCTTGCACAAGTGGTGTGAAGAGAAACGCAAGAGCAATTAAGGAACCTGGAGGTTATGTGTGGGTGATGTGCTAAGTCAGTAATACTACTAATTCTTTCAGATCTTCGGTCTCCATTAATGAGTTGTTTCTTGTCAGACTAAAAGCTCAAAATTTATAAGCTGGATCAAGCCCCTTCTGTTCCTTCCTTGTAAAGTGAGAAGATGGCACTGCCGTTAAACCTGAGCTTGATCATTCGGGCAGCAGAACTGCTGTAGTTAATGGACCGTCAGCAATGTCAGCAGAAGCCCTTTCTGCACTCGCCTTTTGCTTTCCTGCTCTGACAATAAAATCCACTTGAGGTTAAATGTTACTACAAACAATTTGCTACCCCATCTTGCTTTCTTCAAATCCATGCTGTATTCAGGTACAGTGAAAGGAGATTAGCCTGAACTCTCCAACTCACAATTCCAATCTTGCCTTGGTTCTATTTACACAAATTAATTTTGTGCAAATTAGCATGATGTTGATGGTTTGGGTTTGATTTTTTTTTTTGGCATTTAGAATAATCTGAAGGATTTGTATAGCTGTTGGTATACTTTCTGAGCTCAGAAGGAGGTTTCTGATCTCAGCATTCATGTAATGTTGAGGTGACTATACCTAACCAAAGAAATTTTGGAATTTTCTTGCAGTCTCCAGTAGCTGAGAGAGATGTCTACTGCTTCTTTGTGTCTTCAGGACAATTTACCACCTTCTTTCAATGATCCTCCTCTGTTCTCCTTGCATCCTGGAGATCACCTTTCAACCCAGAAACCAGCTCTCTTTGGAGTCCCTTGGGATCTCTCTTTGCTCAGCCCTGAAAGGTGCTGAAAAAGCTGGGGAGGCTGCACAAGCCACCTCCGTTTCTTCTGCAGTTAGGACTGGGACCTTACTGTCCCTTGTAGCGCTGTGCTCTCAGCACCTCTGTTTTAATGTGGTTTTAACTGACATTTCTTTCGACAATGTTCTTTTTTTATAAACTTGCAAGAGGCTGTTAAAACAACTGGTGAGGCTGATTGCAAATTATTCTGTCGTAATGATGCTCTAAAAAGGAGGCATTATGGGAAATTAATTGTAAATTTCAAGTTATGTGCTTGAAAGAGCATCTCCTCCTTCTTCCAACTTGGCTTCTGCACTAACTTGTGCGAGATCTCACTAAACTTGAGACCTCTCACTTCTTCAGCTGCCATCTTGTGAAGTGTGAGTGAACGTGTCCTAGCTGGTGGAAGCGTGGTTGTTATAGCTGTTCACAGCAAAAGTAACATCAGTCTTTGTAGGATAGAAGAGGAAGGAGCTTCAACCAGCTACAGTGTCAATTAAATCTAGTGAGAGGAGTGGAAATATTAAGGGGTCTTGTAATAAGCAGGGCAGAATTGCAGAATCCGCCTTTGATTAATGATAATGCCAAGTGGATTAATTAGAAGATTAACTCAAATACTACCTAGAGGGGTCTGTGGAGAAGAATGCCTAGCATTTCAATAAGAGATACTGCAGTAGGCATCTTAGCAAAGACTGGGACACATCTCCTTTGCAGTGCTTTGGCAGAAATACCAAGTTGTGAAGCAACCTGCCTCTCCTAATTAGATTGTTTGCACAACACTTGTTGACAGAAGAACATATCTTAGTTAGGATCTTTAGGGATGCCCCTCAGGTAAAACCTTTCCAAGATGAGTATTTAGACTAAGCCATTACGTTTGTGTCGTGTCCTGATTCACCCCAGTTTCCAGATTTTATTCCTGGTAGCATCTGTCGTTTATCCGGTAATGCTTGTGTTCAGCAAAGACAGTCAATGGCAAACCACCATTGGATGACAAAATGATTGTCACCACTTTCCATTTGAAACGTCGTATTTTGCTCAATGATGCAAGGTCACCTTCTCAGGTTGATGTATTCCTTCATTATCAGTGGGAAAACTGCAGTTCAGGCCTTCCATTTCTTTTAGAATTTTAGTTATAATTTACTTAGAAAACAAGCGTAGAAATCTCGTCAGAACTTGGTTTGAGAAACAGTTGTTTCTTTAAGCAGGGAATTTCCCTGCATTGGGGGAATGTGTCTGCATGTGTCCTTTTAAACAGCCTTATTTCAAATAAGTCTGTCTTAATTGATCCCCTGAGAGCCTCTGAGAGGTTCCCTGCTGCACCAGCTCTTGCTCATTAATGCGTTTTACTATTAACGAAGATATGTAAATACCAAGTTGTTTAAAAAAGGGCTTCACCTCCATTATTGCACAATAGGCCTGCCATTCCTGCAGATATTTGCTGATCTTAGTTAACAGCAAGGCCTGTTCATAATGATCTTTTTGATGATTTGATCTTATTTTCCACAGAAAGCACAGTAGCCTCAGTCCTCCTCTGACAGTTGGTTTTAAGTTATTGTTGCTCCACTGTTGTCTATCGTGTTATTTCGGGTTTTACTGGGATCTATTCTGTGCTTATGAGGGAGTCACCAGAGTGAAGATCTCTAAGACACGGTGCAGAGGAAACTTCGTCCAGTATGGATGTTTTTGACATACGTCTGTGGTGTCAGTTCCTTTAGGATCTACAGTCACCTCAGCCTTCTCAGTTTAATAACCCGCTTTCAGTCACTTAATTTTGCTTACGTTGTCAGCCTAAACATTAAATTATTGGGATTCCTTTCTGCCAAAGGTACATATTTTTGAGAAATCTCAAGGGGAATTCTCTGAGTACAAGAGAGGTCGGTGAAATGTCTGAAGACAGCGTGTAGGGTTTTTCAGAGCTCTGTACTCTCAGTAGGATTGCACGAGTAAGAAGCTGAAGTTTATCATGGGGCTACTTCCATGACAAGAAGTGATTTTGCATCCTCCAATGAAGACTGGCTTGGTGCTCACAGTATGACTCCTTGAAGACCTTTTACCTGACTTATTGTGTGACCTTTGCACAAAAACGTGTCCAGCTCTGAATAAAACCACACAAGACAAATACTTTTGATTTGTAGTCTTTATAGTTCAGTAGAAAAAGGGCTCTCTGGACCTTGGTGTTATAGATGTTTTCTTTCTAGTACTTCTTCCTACAGTCTGAGCATGCAACGTGAAGAAAAAGCCTGAGAATGTTGTTCTCCACATATTTTTATGCTCAAAATTCAGGAGCAGCATTAGCGCTGCATACACAGCCTTGTTTCTTTTTCTTTATGTGAGTGTGTTTGTGCATACTATCATCTAAAGGTCTGGTCGCACAGTGCCTCTCAGACACGTGCATTTTTCTACAAGCCTTAGATCCCATGGATAGTACCTTTTACACTCCTTTAATCTTGTCTATTTTCTGCTCCTCTCACTATTGTTATGGTTTAGAATCTTTATGGATTTTTTTTTTTTTGCCTGTGACTCTGATCTTGGCATCAAATTCATTATATGCAGGAAGGGTGACAGGTAGAGAGTAGTAATGAAATGAATATGATTCTTCAGGCGCACAAGTGTTTGCCCAAGTGGTTACAGCTGTGGAGGGTTGGGGCTGCAGAGCGTAAGCATAAGCTGCACACTTCTTTTTCAAATAATAACCTCGCCTGCATCAGGTAATTTCTGAAATGACAAGGGCTACAAAAAGGCACTTTTATTGGAAAAATAATGTTGCCAGAATACACACGTTTGCTTCTAACCCTGGAAAGAGCCGACATATCTGGAATTTTAATAAAACACCACTTTTCTGTGTCTAAAAACTATTTTATGATGTAACAGGTCTTAAAATACAGCAGTTACAGTTACCCTTTGCTTCCAGGGCATGCACATTTGTCTTAAGAGTACTAAGGTGACCTTGTTTTATAGGCCATATGGAAAATAGTACCAATAAAATACCTCAGAACTCTTTAAAATAGCCTAAAATGGAGCAGCATGGTGGATGGTGTAAAAATTTTGTTTCTATTCTGTTTGAGGTGACCAATATAATTTGTTTGTCACCTGCTTAAGACTTTTCATCACACCACATTACCTTGTATTTGTTTGGTTCAAAACCTTTAGAAATTCCTGGCTTGAATACAAGTGCTGGGTAGTAAAGAGAGAGTATGGCTGATGAACGGATTGAGAGCAGCCCTGCGGAGGAGGACTTGGGGATATTGGTAGATGAAATGATGGGTGTGATTGAAAATGTGCGCTCACGGCCTAAAAAGCCAACTGTGTCATGGGCTGCATCAAAAGAAGCATGACCAGCAGGTCAAGGGAGGTGATTCTCCCCCTCTACTCTGCTCTGGTGAGACCTCATCTGGAGCACTATGTCCAGCTCTGGAGTCCTCAGCTCAGGAAAGACATGAATCTGTTGGAGTGGTTCCAGAGGAGGCCACAAAAATGATCAGGGGTCTGGAACACCTCCCGTATGAAGAAAGACTTGAGGGAATTTGAGCTGTTCAACCTGGAGAACTGAAGGCTCCAGGGAGACTGTATTGTAGCCTTTCAGTATATTAAAGGGGCTTATAAGGAAGATGGAGAGAGCCTTTTTACAAAGGCCTGTTGCGACAGGAGACAAGGAGTAATGGTTTTAAACTAAAAGCAGATAGATTCACACTAGATGTATGAAAGAAATTTTTTACCATCAGGGTGGTGAGGCACTGGCACAGGTTGCCCAGGGAAATTGTGGATGCTCCATCCCTGGAGGTGTTCAAGGCCGAGTTGCACAGGACTTTGAGCAACTTAGTCTAGTAAAAGATGTCTCTGCCCATGGCAGAAGGGGTAGTAGACTAGAAGATCTTTGATGGTCCCTTCAAACCCAAACCAGTCTGTGATTACACCCAGGGCTCCACCATGTGATGAGTTAAATGTCTTCTGCATTCACTGAAGGTGAAGGAATGGCAGCTGGGCAGTTAGGACTCCCTGTTCATGGGGCTGTGTGTGTCTTTCCGAGATATTGCATCCTTCTGAGATATCTGCCTTTAGGGATTGTCTCATGGGTTATTGAGTTTAGGTACGTGGAAATAACGATGGAGTTGCGATGATGCAAGCAATGGGGACACAGTGCCCTTTGAGGATGGTGTGACACGGCAGGAGAACAGCCGGCTATTTGATAGGCCTTTCTAACGGACGTGTACTGCAGCAGCTAAAACTTCTCCGTCTCTTCAGCCAATGGTAAGCCCTGATGATCAGCTCAAGTATTTTGTTTGTGAGGAAGGGAACATCTGAAAACAGTTCAAGTTATATTTAAAATCCATAGTGATGGAAAACCCTGCCAGCGCCAAACACAAACTACAATTCAACCAATTTCAAAGACATAGCTATCATTTCCTGACCTGATTTTCCACTCCTGTCTTTAGCAGAGAATGTAAGGGAGGTGGAAGGTGGCAGGTTTTAGCTGACACATTGGCATCATCTAATAAGCTTGGTTGTAGTGAGAGAAGAGTCGAGCTGACGGGAAACCTCGGCATTACTCTTCTGCATCAGTAGATGTATGCGGATGTGCAGGTGGGAGGTTACGGCTCTCTGTTAGTGAAGCTCCAACAGCAGGTTGGCATCTCACGATCCAGGCACTAAACTAATTTCCAGGAGTAGTGGTCTTTCAGATGAGCATATGAGCATGTGAAAGGGAGTCCGTAAGGTTTTACAGAACTGAATAGCTCATCTTCACTTGTAGAGCACTTCTGGGGCAGTCTGGCTAGGAGAGGTGCACCAGCAGAAGTGTCTTGTGTAAGGTTAGGAAAGGACGTGTGAGACTGCTAAGAACACATCTGGTTTTGTCCTCTCTAGCTCAAGTGCTGCGTGGATGGCTTAGTCAGCTGGAGAAGATGCATCTAAAAGGGTCGCTTACCTTACTGAGGTTATCCAGTTATCTCAGGAACAGAGAGTTCATGTGAAAAACTGATATTTACTGTGCATGTTATCCTGAAAAGCAAGAGCCATAGAGGCAAATTTCCCCACAAATCTTGAAGCTGCAGCATTTTAGTCTAATATAACGGATTAGATTAGCAAACATGGCTGCTCATACATTAGCTAAAATAAGTGGGTGTGAAGGGTGACAAGTTGGATTAAAATGCAGAAATTTTTAAGCGTAACTGATAACCTTATTGGTACACGTGCCCTTGCACTTCATGCAGATAACAGGGGAAGCCTCATTGTCATTCAGAGGGGGAGTTTGTATGGGGAGAGAAAGGCTGATGGCTGGCTTGGGATTTGTTTTCAAGGAACACACCAGAAGAATGCATGTCTACCAAGTGCCTGCCTGTTTCTAGCAGGTTTCATAGAAACCCAGTGTGCTACATCAGAGACAACTGGAGGGGTGGCTGTGAAAAAATTGACTACCTGGAAATGCTGCCTTTTTATGACATTTAGCTACAGCAGAAAACCAATCACAGACCTGAGAGGAAGCAGCCTTATGAGAGTATTCAGAGGTGTTGAAATAAAGATAATGTTGTCTAGGCAGTGACATAAAAGACAACTTTGCGTCTAGAATGGTAATGAGGATGCTCCCACCTTTTAGGCTCCTGACAGCCTTTGAGGTAAAGGGGAAGAAATACCCAGGAAAGGGAGGAGTCATTGGTGGCCAGAAGGCAGAACTGGAGAGAGATTGTAACATGCTGGCAGAGGAAGCTACCAGCAAATGCTGGAAATGCACCCAGCCTGCTGAATGTTGTAAAAAAATAGCTAAATGGTATAAGATGTGGTTTAACACCTGCAAACTGGGTGATAGTCAGCCCCGAATGAGTGCAGTCTGAATAAAGATCTTAAAGAAGCAGGCTAGAGAACACCTTTTCTCAACACCCGGGCAGACCTTTCCCAGCACGGCTGTGGCGGATGTGTGAGCACCATTGCATGCACTGGGATGTTTGTAGGTGTCTATGGGTGCTTCCACACTGGGTCCCACTGCCCGCCGAGAATTTGGCCAGCAGCAAGGCTGGTGTCTTCCGGTGAGATCCTGCCCCTCTGACTTCTGCTACCTTGAAGCCTCTGCATGGCTTTCTTAATGTCTTGCATTGCTTCACTCGCAACTTCTGTGTCTCTCCTGTGCAGCTATCTTTTGAACGTGTCTTTCTAGGTAATACATTTTGTAAAGACTGTGGTTGATTCATAGCACACAATTGCTTGGAAACTGTAGTAAATCCCCTTTTTGGACAGCAGAGTGAAACTCGATAGCTTGACCTAGAAATTCTACAGAAGTTCAAGGAAAAGGATAGTTAATGGATTAAGTCCAGAGAGTAGCTGAGATAAAGGCTCCATGTTTCATTCTGCTGCTTTTTCAACAAAGAGAAAGTTTTCTTTAAGTGCCTGCTCTAACCTCTGTGGATGGATTTCTGCTGGTTGGTGACCCGGGAGAGCAAAGAACTTTCGTCTGTACCAAAGGAGTGCACAGGTCACTTTTCTTCCCTTATAAACACATTTAAAATACACAGTTCTGTTTTATTTAGTCAGAATAATGAAATGCAGAAGGTGAGAGGTTAAGAAAACAGAGGTAAGCAACAGAGGCAAAATGTTTTCTATGGTTATCCTAATGGAGAACATACTTTGAAAAGATGTTGCACATGGCAGGGCCCACAAGGGGAGATGCCTCTGTACAGTAAACCGATGCCAAACGAGCAGAAGGAGCAGTTCAGTCACCAAATCTTTCAGATATCTTTTTAAAATAAAACGTGCAATTATTACTTGAACTCTGAAATTATTTGAGGCTTCTGTGTATTTTGTGGGAGGATTGTGGTTGGGTCAGTAGTGGCCTAATCTCCATATTATTCTAAAGGATTCTTAAAAAAAAAAACAAAACAGTATTTATTTACTGCCTTGCAGGTGGCAAAGGTCTGCAAATTTCCTCCAGACAATCCTGTTTCCTATTAAGAAGATGCTGATCGTTGACATTTAACATCTGTGCCCAATAGAGAGCGCATAGTTCTGTGGGGAAACTTAGATTTGGGGGGGAGGCAGGGACCTAAAATTGTGCTCCACGGAGACATTCATATTTACTGATGTCTGAGAGATGCTTAAAGGGATTGCCTGATAAATTATTCTACTGTCTTGCTTGACTCTGCAGCGGAACATTGGAAAGATAGCGTTTTGCCATTAAATGAAAAATACAGGGACAAGAAGATGTCTGTCTCCGCGATGTGCCTGTGTGATGGCTTTGCCGGCACCATCCGTCTCGCCAAGCAGTACACTTGTTTGTGACCTGAGAGGTAAACTCTGTGTCACAGAGTGTACCCTGCTCCTGTCCAGCTGTAAAACCATCATTAAAAGAGCTCTGACCTTTCCGGTTATTTCTTCATGTAGTTTCTGGTGTGATCTAAACAGTAACAGCCGTGGAGTCGGTAGTTCCCCAAATAACCATCTCTCTGAGAAAGAAACACAGATCCCCCACAAAGAAACTCACAACACAGTTTGTTACAGCCATTACATGCAATACTGTAGTTCTTAAAAATTCTGCGGTTTCTCTTTGCTTGTGTTTTGACACATTCAGATCCCTGGAATACCCTTATTTTTAATTAATCTTTTTTTTTTCTCTTACTTCCAGAATTTAAAAACTGTAATTTGATTCTTTTGTAACTTATAAACTTGGAAAATATTGGGTTTTTTTCTTTTGAGAACCTTTTTATTCTACCTGTGTAATTATCTTTTTAAGTCAAAGGGTGGTTCAGGCACCTGCTCTTCCTTTGCATTTAGACCATGTGTGAGGTGTGGAGCTGCCATTTATCAGAGAACTGAGGTGGGACAGCCCAGCTGCTTGGCCCTGCAAGGAATACTGATTACCAGGTGTGAGGGACCTCCCTGACTTTGGATCAGGACACCAGGACACGCAGATGTTTCAACTGCCTTGCCTCCTTTAGCAAGCATTTCAGTGAGGGTGTCCAGGATCATCTTCTGCTTATGATTTCTGTTCTGAATCAAGGAGGGAGTCTGGCTGTATCCTGGAGTGGATGTCCTTACGTTTGTCAATGACCAATTAACAGAAGGTTTTAAAATGTCAATAGTCTTCTGTTTGCAGAAATGCACGTTAGGTAGAGACCTGCATTATCGTCCAGAACAACTGGTCTGCACAGCTCAACAGGTCATCTAGCAAGGGATGGTTGGAGGAAGAATCTGAACAGAAGTGCCACCCAAAATAGGGCACAAACAAGTTGTACATTAAAAAATGGAGATTTTAGCCTGACACATATATGGAGATGATTTTCCATGCCATGGATAATTCTTTAGCTTTACCTAGGCAGATTTTCCAAATCATGACATAACTTAAGCTGGGACTTGTACTTTTTCATGTGCCATGACATGTTGCCCTACACTTGTCAAGCAGAATATAAAAACGCAGAATATTAGAGTACAGACATGGAGCAATTAAATGATACATTTATAATCTTATCCCATTTCATAATACCCAGCATCTCTATTGCACACTTTGAGACAGATTCATGACTGAAGAATAATTTTGCACTTCAGCTGGGTGATGATGCACACTTCTTGATCCTGAAGTAGGAGCGAAGGCTTGAGGCAAAAGATGTCAGTTTTGTAATAGTAATTAAAATATATACACACCTAAAAGAATTGCAGTGACACATTTGAGACCTTCATTTGTGGTCTTTGGACAAGACAGAATTTTAACAGGAAAAGAAATGAGATTCAGGAATGTCAGACCTCGGACATGATTAGGAGTGAAATCTGTTTGTAGCCTTTGCACCCAAATTCTGAGGTTGCCATAATAATGAGATGATACACTTGTAAATCTCATATATATTAAAAAATAAGAATGCCTATCATTTAAGTTTTTTTTTCCTTAATGATCACACACTCAAGCTGTTTTTTTTTTAAATTTATACTCCAGATGAGGTTCTCATCACGTAACCCTGGGAGCTTAAGCTTTATACACAATGCTAATACTGCAAGCTTTGTGACAAAATCCACAATATTGGCAATGGTATGGGTAGAAAATTAGGTTGCTTCAGATTATAAACGTAATAAATTTGCTAGACCTGTGGTGGCTTTCAAGTCCTCTTTCGTCGTTCTGCTTTTTTTGAAGGAGGTGTATGAAAATGAGCTGAAAGCAAACAGCATAGAGAATGGCACAGGAGTAAGTTCTTCATTACTGTTATATTTATCATTTAGCACAACCCTGAGCTCTGTCAGCCTTAAATGGCAAGCTCATTACTAATTTCAAAGTTCAAAGTGTTCTTTAATCTTTCCCTTATTGTGCTCCCTCATAAACAGCATTGTGGTTTTCAGTGCCCAATCCCAGGGTTCTCGTCGGTATTATCAGGTTGTCCTCAATAGGTGGGAAAATCCGTCTTGCTGAAGGAGCCGTGATTCAAGAGGTCAGAGCATTGTCTGTCTCTGGAAATAGGGCCCATAAAATACTGCTTAGCAAAGGGCTCCACATAGCAAATGCAACGTGGAGCCTCAACGTATATCTGGTAAGTGCCTGGACATCAGAGCCAAAGAAAGAAGTGAAAATAAAGAAAATAAATACCCAGCACTATTAAACACTTGCCGGTACACTGAGGAGAAGAAAGAAATCCATAAAAGGAGCCACATTTTATTAAGGAGTTTTCTTAAAGAGGATTATTTCTTGCTTTGTGAAATGATTAATGGTCAAGGTGGACTTATAAAGGGATTTAGCATCTTTGGAGCTTGAGAGAGATTTTTGAGTTTAAAACCCACTACGATTGATTATTCCCAGAAGAGATAAAGGTTTGCCAAAAATGAGGGAAATTTCCCATTCTAAAACACCTGTTGTGATCCCTCAAAACCTAATATGCATAAAAGAGAACGGTAATAATGACATTTCTAATCCTGAAAGTGCAATCAGGTTGGCCGGCTTTGGTGATAATACAGCAATTCGGTCTAGGAAGTGGGTCTGGAGCCCCGGCTCCACGTAGACCCATAAATGTTTGGCTGGATTCCAGTCTAAATTGTATTTGGATTGGTAAACTAGAAATTAACATTTCCATTGCTAATACATGGAACTGGCCAGCTTCTTTTATTGTATGATTTAATGGCATGCTGCCCTATTGACCAAGTCCACGTTAAACCTGAACGAAGGCTCACAAAAGATGCTACATCACCCCTTCCTAGAAGCGACAGGAGTTTTGTGAGGCCTGTCTCTCAACCAATGTTCTTACTCTTCCACACAGACATTCACAAGTGTATATTCTCTTTGACATTGTGCTAAAAGATTCTTGAAGTAGTTTTAGTGATTTTTCTGTTCCATGTTGCCTGTATTAGACATGCATTTTCTATATGGAGACCATAGGACTGAAACTCTGTTGTCTTTTTTCTTGGGATCAGTATAAGTTACTGTAGTTGAAGCTACTTTACAAATGCTTTTTTAGTGAACTTGGGTTTATTTGTTAATATACAATAGCAAAGGGCAAAGGTTGCTTCTCAGCAATAGGTAATTCTCATAACTTTTAAAAGCACGGGGTAGATAATACTGAGCACAGCCATTGTGCCACTCTGGCTGATGCCAGACCTTCAGCAGTGGTGGTTCAGATCCCTGCCTCCCGAAGGCAGGAGAACCAAATCCACACACATATCCTGGACTTGCCACCACTGGGGCAGAATGTCAGCCTCAGAAGACTAATGACCAAATAACTGATTTAATTCAATACTAGGAACGCTTATTGATTCCCATCATAATTGGCCTATTCTGCCTTTATATGAGCAGCCACAATCAGCAAGATAAGAGCTGCTTTAAAAAAGACAATGAGAGAATGGTGAGATTCTCTAACATGCATCTGTAGCAGGGTCACCCATACTGGAAAGCACAGTGGGGCTGAAGAGATCTTCTCAACCTTCCGAAAGATGCAATGACATTAATTTAGTCTGTTGTTATGCATGATGTACCACTCCATGCAAGGAGATGCAGGTAGAGTCACTGCTAATAATAATCATGGATAAAATATTCATCATTTTTTCATGTTGTCAAAATTATATTTGCGAATGGCCTTAATTTCCCTTGTCCATGTGACCTGGCCCACTTTCCAGGGTCTCAGCTCATAGGGCCATTTAAGGCCACGTTCCTGAGGGTCTTTTTGTTTTAGGAGTCCCAGGAAATAGAAGAGCAATTTTAGCCATTTATTTTGATGCTGTAACAGCAGCTGTTCCACTCGCTTGTGTCCCCGCTCCCTTACCCTTTTTATGCTGTCCACCTGCATGGGACAGTGCAGGGAGAACGCAGTGGGAACCAAGGAGAAACGGGGCAAGCACAGAGATTCCAGCAGCAAACTGCAGAAGAAGACAACGGTACTTTTGGTGGAGCAAACTAACGTTTTCCACAAAAGAATTGCTAAATTAGGTGATCTTTTTATTAAGTGGTTGACGGTAGAAGAGCCTGTGGGGCCACACAGAGTTCTCAGGAGTGCTGTTTGGGCTCTGCAGACGGTAGGACATGGGATGGGTAGACTGGTTTGCTGCTTGTAGGCTGCCTTTATGTTGATAAGGCCTATGTATTTTTTTCCTAATCCTGTGATTCTATGGAAGATCATTCATCTCATTTATGTATATAGCTGGCTTCTACTTTGATTAATGGTGTAGAGGCTGAACCGTTACCCTCCAGAGGTCCCTTATAACCCAAAAAATTCTCTGGTTCCATGGTTCCATGTTGCAGGCTGCCAGTTTGACTCCAGCATTGCCTCCTTTTGCAGCCAGCAACTTTGCCTGAAGCATTAACATGCTTGTACTATCTGGGGGCACCAGCTGGACTCATTTGGAACTGTTGACTTTATGAAATAAGTCACGAGGTGTTTTGTTAGCATGAATTCAGTTGCCAGGGCAGTGGCCATTTCCAAAATGATGTCAATTTGTCTTTCATGCAAAAGTTCTCCTACACCTGAGACTTCATAAGCTTTATGACAGTGCACGTGTAGCCCAGCAAGCCAACCGTATCCTGGGCTGCATCAAAAGAAGCGTAACCAGCAGGTCAAGGGAGGTGATTCTCCCCCTCTACTCCACTCTTGTGAGACCCCACCTGGAGTACTGCATCCAGCTCTGGAGCCCCCAACACAAGAAAGACATGGACCTGTTGGACTGGGTCCAGAAGAGGGCTGTGAAGATGATCAGAGGGCTGGAACATCTCTCCTATGAGGAAAGGCTGAGAGAGTTGGGGTTGTTCAGCCTGGAGAAGAGAAGGCCCCAGGGAAACTTGATTGTGGCCTTCCAGTATCTGAAGGGGGCCTACAAGAAGGCTGGGGAAGGACTTTATACCAGGGCTTGTAGCGATAGCATAAAGGGTAATGGTTTGAAACTGGAAGAAGGTAGATTTAGATTGGAAATTAGAAAGAAATTCTTTACTGTGAGGTTGGTGAGTCACTGGCACAGGTTGCCCTGGGGGGTTGTGGATGCTCCATCCCTGGAGGTGTTCAAGGCCAGGTTGGATGGGGCTTTGAGCAACCTGGTCTAATGGGAGGTGTCCCTGCCATGGCAGGTGGTTGGAACTAGATGATATTTTAGAGGTCCCTTCCAACCCAAACCATTCTGTGATTCTATTATTTCTGGGTTTGGAAGTCACAGTTACTCAGGCCAACACTAGCTTTGCTCTTGCATACATTCTGCGGTGGGTTTTATTTGCTTGTTTGAAAGAAAATTTTGGAAATTCTCAGGCTTCCATGCTTTGGTGAAATATAACTGTTCTCAAAACCACAGTTTATAATGGGGTAAAGAAGCCAATTCCTAAGAAAACTTTTGGTTGAAAGTGAGTTCATACTACTGCGTGTAATCTCGTCTCTATTTCCATAAGGTCACGGTTCTGTCAGTAGATGCTGCAGTACCTTGTCACAAGCTCAGGGGATGATGCAGTTCAGTGAAATGGAGCAGCTTTTATTTGATGTTGTTGCTGGCTTTGGGGCTTTTTCTTTTTTGTTTGTGGCTTTGTTTTAAATAAGCACATCATACAGAAGGCGAACAGGGTTTACAGTGTTTTCCTATTAAGGACAGCTACGCTGCCGTCTGTTCTCAGCTTTTCTGTTAAGTACACTGACAACTGTGAAGCAGATTGCCTGTTTTCAGGAGATGAAGCTCAGCTGTGGGCTCTACTAGAACCATCCTGGTTAAATCTACCATGTAGGCATGTAATTTTATGAATTATATGTATATGGTTCTGTATGCACGTAGCTGTAACCAGAACGGTTCTCATACAAGGGAAGATTTGCTGATGGAAGTGCTTTCAGGAGTCCAAAGACTTTCTGAGATAAAGAAATTCCTGAACTTCACTGAGTATTTTAGCTGTGATTTGACTGCTGTGAGATAGTGTCTCCAGTCAGCTTTGCCTCTGATAGAAGTCAGTTTTGCCCCCAAACATTTGTTGCCTTGCTCATCTCTTTTGTCAATGTAATCATTTGTGCGGCTTTATGGTAAATCAGCTTGAGGAGGTGACATGGTTTTTTGGGCCGAGACAGCGCAAGGGTGATAAGAAGAGGCTGGGGGAGGGAGGACAGGACTGCTTTCAGCAGCACTGTCAGCTTAGGTGGCTTTACCCGTTCGTGATACCGCAGCCAGAGGCTCTGGGAATTTTCAGAAAGCATCAGTCATTTCCTGAGACCGAGTTTCGCAAAGCAGCAGACTCATGTGCTGTCTGTTGGGTAGGAAAACTTATCCAAATCCAAGGAACCAGCTTCCACTTGATAATAGCCTGGGTGGATTAAATGCGTGTTTGACCTTTTAAATTGTCCTGTGCGTGTTTGCCTTCGGGGGGTGTGTGTGTGTGCCTGCTTCAACACCAAGAGACTATAAGCTTAGCTTGTTTCAGGCTTCTTAGTTCTGCTCTGAATCATGTCATCCATGGGCATGACACTTGGGGGGTGAAGAACGTCGAGCTGTTTGCTCAGGAAGAGTCTCCAGACTCACTAGTCACCTGTCAGGTAACCAGTCAGGGAGGAACTGAGGAACCACGTCCTGGCAATTTCTTGTTATGAGGATAATGATTATGTTCAAGAGGATAAAATGTACGTAAGATGACAGAGGGAGAACTCTTTCTGCTTTACTTGTAAAGATGTTGGATTGCAGCTGGAAGTAAGTGATAAGGAACATAGCCAGGCTGGAAATGAGCAGTGACCGTCTTGCCTACTTTTGAGTGTGTTGTGCCCTCTTGGAACATCAGGGAGCTTTCTGGTTTGTAAAGGCCAGGAAATGGCTGGTTAGTGAACAGAAAGAAGCTGTAAATCCTCCCAAAACCAAACTTTGCATTTTTATTAAGTACAAAGTACCCCTGAATGATGTATGATCAAATGTTTTTGTATTTTCCATCAACTAAGCTAATTGATACAACTCACTGTACGGAAAAGCTTCTCTCCTGTATTTCATTGCTTGGTCTTAGTCTATGTTAGCTAGAAAACAGATCCTTCTTATAGACTGACAGTGACCTTCAGGGCCAATAAATGAGGTCGATTTTTAAGCAGAGTGTCATTTCGTTGTCCTCTGCCCTTTTTCTGCAGCAAATCTAGGTGCCCTCTAATGCTGCCCATCGAGATAGCATGGAGCGTTTGCTTGTTCAGTGCTTTTGAACTGAGAAAAACCTTAGAAAGCCAGATAAACTTCATTCAGTGTGAGCTGTCAATATGGTCATGAACGTGGTCTCCAAAAACAGTGAGTATAGCAGAAATAAGTAGTAGCCATAGATGACTGTCAGTGCCCTCACAACAGCTCTTTGGGCTATCGACTTGGTTTGAGTTGAGGAAATAAAGTGGGCTGGAATTTTAGTGCTGAAGCAAAATCCATGGAGAAGTGGCCCCGGCCAACTCTGGGACTCTGATGACATGCCCTTACTCTTCTTCACTGTGAATGGTTTTGAAAACCTTCCCCGTTGTTAAGGGAAATAACCAGTGTGAGAGGAGTCAGTCTGGATCCAGGCTTTTCTTATATGCTTGCTTTAACAAAATATGTATCTTCATTAATCAAATTACAAATATAATTTATTTTATTGAGTAACTTTAATTGGAATGAAGACAGTCCTGTGGAGAAAATACATGGGACCAATGAAACTGATTTTCTTTAAGCATCTGGAGTTGAGGTAATGTAGTTTCAGCACACAGAACAAAAATTATTTGAGGTCAATTAATTTTCTGTACCTTTAAAATTCTTAGCAGCTGATAAAAGAGAAAAATACTTCATTGCCTTATCTTTTTCTTTTGCTTTCTCTGCTTTAGCTGAATTTGGGAGAGTGAGGGTTGTTCCAGTGGCAAGTGATTAGCTTGTCCCTCTGCTTTTTTTTAATCATTACTTGACTGTCATTTTCAATCCCCTGCCATCACTCTTTTTTATATAACATCTCATATGTGTTTCTCCTATCATCTGGGCATCCTCTGCCTCTCCTCTTCTTTGCTTACCAATTCCTTTGCTTTTCTTTCAAGTGTGCTTATTATTAGCCTGTGCTGACTGGAGTCATAAGTACGTGTGTTGCTTAGTTTTCCACAGCTGAGAGAGACCTGGCTAGCCCCTTATTAAATGATCTGTGACTATTCCTTGCAGACAGACTACATGCTAACTTTTAGAAAGGCTCTCTGCTCCACTGGTACTATCATCATCACCAGACTGAAGGAATCTGCTTGGTAACACGTCAGCTCCTTACTTCTGCTTTGTATTAATTGAGTTTTATCTCCTTTCTGTGGATTTGCTGACTGCCACGCTACAAAATGTCTCTCCTGTCTCTGAATTTTTTTCTTCTCCTATCTGGGTGTGTTGGGATACAGAGGAGATTCGGTGTGCGATAGGGTCACGTTAATGTTTGGTTGCTGTGGTTACCTGTGTGAAACTGAGCTGCTCTTTAAACTGAATTACTGCACTCAAATGTTGGTTTTTGCTGTGCTAAAACACTATGTATCTTGAGCCTGCTTTATTTCTTTTCCTTTTTCAATCCATGGCACAACAGCTAAGATAGCCTATTTGCTTTACTTTCTCAAGACAGCCAACTCCCTGAGACAAAATTCTATGTCTTACGTCGCTTTGAAGCAACCCTGATTTTCAATTTCAGTTCAGTATGCATGGCATTAACTTAAGTTTTAGTGTACTGAAAAGCAGCAGGGCTGTAAATCTTATACCAAACACTCTTCTGTTTTCCCACCAACTGTGCCCTTCCCCAAAAGAAAGGAGAGAACGGAGGCAAGGGAAGGGAAGCCGTAGATCTTTACAGCAATACCATGGTACTGGTCCTCTTGGTTTTAATACTCTGTTAAGGAAAGGATCTGGATGATAGTGCTGGTTTTGGAGTTTTTAATCTGGTAGCCCCTGGGACAGATGAAGCTTCACTTGCATTTTTTTGGCAGCATGCTTCAGATGTGACCCAGTGAGAAAAGAAGTAGCTGGGATTTTGGATTGCCTGTTGAGACAGCTGAGAAAAGTGTGGCTGTAAACCCATGCCGGTTTGTTTGTGGTATTTTTTCTCTCTGCGTGAAAACAAAAGTTATTTCCAATTGTTTTTCATCAATTTAAAACCAGAGGAACTGAACTAAAACTGTGTTTCTTTCTTCCCTCCTTTTTTGTGCTTTGTTTTCATGTGCTGCAGCCTTTTATTTCTTGCTCTTCCAGTGACTAGCTGTGCCTCCGAAGTGCCACTTCTAGTGCACGATGCCTACAACTAGCGTTGAAAGAAGGAAGACTGAGGTTTTGCAAAATAAAGCCCAACACTGGCAACATCAGCAGATTGATGGTCTGCCCTGCTCATCCCCTTCCTACTTCTTCTGACTCAACATTGTGTCTTCCTTCGAAACCTATTATCTATAGTGTAAATGAAGGCAGTCGTGGACACTCATTGCTACCTGGAAAGAGTGGCAGATCTGTTGAGAGAGGTGCTGCTGGCAGTTGGCCTGTCTCCTCTGTGCTTGGAGGTAGCCTACGCAGAGTATCCTCTGGTGAAAGCCAGCATGGTCGGTGGCCAGTCCATGGATGTGAGCATCAGTGCATCTGCTTGTTACCCAGATACAACTGCAATATGAAATATGACTTGAAGAGAAAGGAGAAAGCTTTGTGTAGGACCAGAGAGGCTGTGCTGCCTGGCGTGGTTGTTGGTTCTCCTTGCCAGCTCTTCGCCACACTGCTGTGAGGTCCATCCAGTTTCCATAGCATATGTTGTGTCCGTGGTGATGACATGCACCTGATTACTTTGATGAGCAGACTAGAATAATCATAGAATCATAGAATACATTGGGTCGAAAGGGACCTCTAAAGGCCATCAAGTCCAACCTCCCTACAATAAGCAGGGACATCTCTAACTAGGTCAGGTTGCTCAGAGCCCCATCAAGCCTGACCTTGA